>JAOBRC010763783.1:0-10167 GCA_027575255.1 Scolionema suvaense | reverse complement strand
AAATTAGTGAATAAGCGCACCCCTTAGATAAATGTCCTCTCTTCAAATAAGTGCCTATCCTTCAACCTTCAGAAACAGGCGCTTATTCAAATTTTTGAAAAGAAAGTAATTGAAAAGTCAGAAGTAATTTAGAATAAACGATACAACTTGTTTTAGCTTTTACTCCTACTTTAATCTTTTTCATCATGATAACAAGGGAACTTTTTTTCCTAATTTACTTCCGCAGCTATTAATTAAACAGGCACTCCCCTCGAATACCATAATGCCTAAAATAAGCGCCCCCTTAAATAAGCACCCACCATTTGTGGCACTCCCTCGAATAAGCATGCACCCTTCAAATAAGCACTAATCCTTCAACCTTCAAAAACTGGCACTTATTCGAATTTTTTACAAGCACGAAATTGAAAAGTAGGTCAGAAAGCAGTTTTGAATAAGCACTATGACTTGTTTTAGCTTTTTCCTATTTTATTCTTTTTCATCTCGATAACATTGCTTCTATATTTATCAATTCAGTAAGCGCCCCCTTAAATAAGTGCCCCCCCCCCCGGAATCAGCGCCCACTCCGGATCTTTGAAAATTATATAAAGCACCTCCGAGGCATTATGGCAAGCACCCTTCTTGAGTAAGCACTTACCCTGCCCTGGATCCTTATAAATTAAACAAGCACCCAGGCACTTATTTGTGGCATCATGGTATGGTATGTGTTCTCAGAAGGTAAAAAAACTTTGTCTTGTATTTTTCTACTGGCAATATTTGAAACATCAACTGGTTTATGTGACATAGCTTTCTACAATAAATATGTTAGTCCATGAAATAAATATTTTCCTCAAATAATCTCTTGTTCTGGATGAACCAATTTCGCCCATTTTTGCTTGCTGCACCACCTTAAAGCTATTAACTTGATGAAAAAATAAGTAAGCAGGAATACCACTCTAATGCATATTTGTGCCATGACGCTGATGACAACTAAGCCTTACCTGGTTTCCTGCACCAGCATTGCCAACGGAAAACATTGTCGTGAAGTTGGATTTTATAAAACCACCATGTCCAAGTTTGATCTACAAACAACTGCTGTGATATAATCAAGAGGAAGAAATGAATGGAAAATACACCTCATATAAGATAATTACAATCTTCCAGCAGAGCATCTTGATGTAGATCATACTTATCGCAAGGTCAGCTGATGAGCCACAAAAAGATGCTGAACATACTTTTGCTAAATAAAGGAACACTTTTAAGGGTCATTAAAGCAATACAACGGTCAAAAATGAAATTAACATGGTTGAAAGTCCTTTCAAATTCAAGAACTTCGGTCTTTATTTCATGTAAAAAGCTGCTTTCGTTCAAGAGATACAGGCCATTAAAGTTGCAAAGTTTCCACCATCTTTCTTTGGCACAGTAATTATGCATGACGTGGGTTATGACTAATGAAATTAGTGAACATTTTTCATTGAATTGTAACCGATCAAAGGACAGCTGAACATGTTTCATTACACTTCTTTGGTCAGACCATGGATACGTTCTATAAACCATCTCCAGAATTCTTTTTACTAGTTGGTTACTATGGCCAGCAGTGTCCCTAGTGACGGTCATAAGTGATGTCATAGCTTAATGTGAATCAAGCATGGAGGGGTAAATAAATTATCCAAATTTAGAAGGAAGATTTAAGGACAACCGCTGAAGCTTTTCATTTCAAATAAAAACCAAACTTCATCATTTTTCATGTTCTATGCATGAGCAAAATATCATTTTTGACCGTTGTATTGCTTTAATGATGCAGGGGTAGACAAAAGTGATATTGACCACCATGGATATAAGACAATGCTCTCCAGCTTTACCAGGACAGAAATAAAATCCCATGGCACAAAAAGTTAAAGAAACCACAACAAATACTTGTCTGACAGCATACAGACTCTTCAAGAAGTACCATTTCTCCCAACAGAGGAAAAAGGTATGAAGTCATGGAGTTTTTAGCAAATTTTAATGCAACTGGCACTGCGGCAGTTGATGTATGTCTTATGTTTCTCAGTCCATTTTAGAGCAGTTTTGTAGAACATGTGGATGTATGTAGACTCAAATGTGCAATTTTTTTCAAGAAGTACACAATCATCAACACCTTATAAAATGAGCAACCCTCAAATCCATTTCTATGAAACATCTGTTTTCTTGTGACAATCACACAATAAAATAGAAACACGGTGAAAAGTACACCTTTTTGGGTACAACTTTACTTTGTTCAGGGTTCTACTTGAAACATTTCAGCAAAATTGGACAGCGCTGTGATAGTGGTACAGTGTAAGAGAAAAAATGCCTATGATTTAGGTGAATCTTATCCAGTCTTTGTGATGTGCATACTGTGGCAGGCCCATCAACAAAGTTGTGTTAGATTTGCTCAAGCATTCCTCCCTTCTAGCCTACCCAAGACAAAATTGTGAAAAGTACCTACTAGTACGACACTGTACGGTACTGTACGACACTCCTGATGACTTGTTAAGGTTTTTTGATAACCCAGATGTACTACAAGTGGAAGACAATGTGATAGACAGAAACTTTTCCACACAAAATTATTATCTATATACTTGAGATTACTGGCAATATCAGAAGTATATAATTGACCCGGGAAATGACTACATGAGGTAGCCACACGCAAAACTGAGTACAAAGGTAAACATGACTAAGTAAGTCAAGATTTGACACCGGAGGGCAGACACCCTTACAGGATCAGCTATGAAGTAAACAAATTTTTTTATTATAATTGTCCTTGCCTTTTCTTCTTTTCCAAGAACTGCGATGCCCACACAACAGAAAGTCATGAGTACAAAACCCACACAAGGATTTCAACCCTTACTTTTATATCCTCATGGTGATGCCACGGCAGTTTTGGGCGGGTCAAGCAGTAACTGCAGGGTGCAACAGATAAATTTTTCAGGTCGTTCTTTGAAAAACTCCTTGAAAATTTTAGGAGTTATCACAATTTACATGTTTCTACCTAACTCCTTCTAACCACATGTAAAGCCTGTGCATGAATAAAACGAGGGACACTCGCTGGAGGGGTGCACCCCATGAATTAACTTGAGGACATTTTGGAATGACCTGTTCCACTCTTTTTAGGCACTTTTCTAATGGCTTCGCGATCGTTAAATAACTTAACACTTCAGGCAATGAATTCAGTACTTGTTATAATGGCTATATGCACTAATACTACCTTAAGGGAAGAAATTTTTGCGGGAAGAAAATTTCGCGGATTTCGCGTTTTTTGGGCAAATCTGCGAAATTAAATTCCCTTTTTTTACCTCCAAAAATGCTCAACCGCGAAATTTAACCACCATTGAACCGCGAAAATAAATTCCACAAAAATATAGTCACATTCGAAAATCTTTCAAATAATGCATTCCTCGTCAATTACCTTTGAACTGAGATTGACTATCTATAACAGTGACAAGTACAGCGTGCTAAAATATTATACTGATGGGGAATAACTTCCCAAAAATATATGAAAAGCGTTCAGCCGCGAAAATTTATTCCCGCGAAACGGTTTGTTTAGCATGGACCGCGAAAATTAATTCCCGCGAAATATGCGAAAATTTCTTCCCTTAAGGTAGCTAAAGGACATTTATTGGGCAGCTACGTGCATTTGCCATCTAATAGCTTATAAGTTTAAAGACTTTGGTGTTTAAATGTAATATTGTACTGCATGGCTGCTATGATCAACCACCAGATAAAGAGTCTACTGGATCGTCAATGAGTAGTTATGCCGGCTGCTGTCTGTTCTCAAGCTGGTGACTACTGCAGCTAGAACCTCCATTCTGCCGCTTCTGGTGATCTGATTGGTCGACAAATGCAAATTTCCAGAAAAAATTACACTTTCCTGCACAGTTGTGTTCTGTTATTCCACAACACAATTTATTTACTCGTATTTGATGGCATTGATGAAAAAGAGCAGATGTAGAAATGGTATGATGTCTCCACTTCTTATTTTGGGTTAGATTTTGTTTGAGGTGGAATAATTTATAGCTCTAGTGTGTAAAGGTAAAATATTTTATAAAGGAGCACAATGGGATAAGAATAGGAGCAACCAAAATACTCACCTCTGATTATTTTGGAGCATCTAGAGGCATGCATGCACAATGGCGCTCCTTTCACGGAGAAGTAAGGTGTTTTTGTTAATCTATCCTAGTAGACTAGCTTAGTCACTTTTCCCTAAAATCCAGAAAAAAATGCCATCAGTTTGTACTCTGTGACTGCTGCCAAATTCAAATGCGCCTCTTCATAACAGCAGACTAGAAAGCAAAAGCGACTAGTAGGTATTGGCTATCAGATTTTGAGCAGGAACTACCTGCAGTCCATGCCCAAGATCGTTTGCGAAATAGCTTGAACGGGGGTGCGACAAGATGAATTTTTAATTAGATGCACTTAAAGTTCTCTTGCAGATGAGACAGTAAACAGCTCTCCCTGATGCCCCCATATTTAGTCAAATTTCAATGCTTGCGTATCGAGCCACTCAAATTCTATTGTTTTCTCGCCGGGCAGGATTCTGCCTGGCATAGCGGGAGTACTTAATTGGCGTATCAGCTGTCTCATCCAATACCTACTAGTCCATTTCTCTTCCAGGGGGTATTGATTGACTTTCGCATTTTCCGCTTATCACATTCTGGCTCTCGAACATAGATCTGATGAAATGGACTATGCTAGTCTACTATCCTAGTTACTTATCGTGGCGGTCTGTGCTTGACAAATGCATACCATCTACCTCAGATTAGTCCATTGAATTCAGCAGCGCTGCAAAGGTATCAATGTTTATTGGTTCAATCAGGCAATGGAGGCATCCGTCCTGGCATCCAGTATTTGTTTGTTTGATAGTAGGTTTGTTAGTCAAAATAGATAGCAGACATCAGAGAAGAAGAAAAGCAAACATCATTCGAAAGTCAGCGAACAAATTTCAAATTTGCTGCGTTCGCTTAGGACACAAAATTAGGTTGACACTCGTATGACCAGGCACACATCAGTTCATGGGCTAGCCATCAACAAAGGCAAAATTCTTGTTGAAGACAGGCTTGATGATGGACAGCGGAACAACATGAAGTGCTGTAATGCAGACTCATAAAAAAGGATATATACAGCTCATGTCGGAAGCGCTGTCATAGCATAAGAACCAAGCTGACTTGTTCAAGAAATAAGCAGCACTATGGCCTAGTCCCAGATCGCATAACGTTAGCCTAGCCCTAACCTCTTCTCTCTGCCATCTACAATTCGTTCCTCAGTGCAGATTAGGCGAGAAAAGAGCTTAGCCGCAGCCCACCTGATCTTGTGACCACTTTCAATGAGATTCTGCAGAGTTTGCAGAAATGAACCCACGTGCAAAGTCACCTGGACACACAACCCAGGGCGTGAATCAAAGTAACATCACACGTAACTGCGATGTCTACGGTGCAGCCAAGGACAAGCTTCTGATTGGTTGGATTCACTGCGCTCACGATTTTGAGCACAGATAAGGTGTATGCCACTCGGTGGTCGTAGCATGGAAATATGAAAGTCAGATATAAATGTGGAGCGCGAACTGAAACCGGCGAGCGACTGGGCTAGCATAATGTACTACTACATAGCTACTAGATAAAACGACTTTTCGTAGGTCACATTGCCATCGGTGGTAATAGGCAATTCAAGCTTTCCAAACGCACATCAATTTTCCATATATCCTTCACTGAGCCACCATAGCTACCAGCTACAAATGATTATGTAGAATTGTTAGATATAGCGGCTGGTTGAATGGAGCTTACTGCTGGCAAGCAGCTCTTTCTAATTGCAGCACGTAATGTCGGATTGCAATACCTCTGCAGCAAGATACACATTTACAGAGCAATGGATATTTTGGCTCATAGGAAATTGCAGTTTGAATGCAAAGTTTGCATCATTTTGTTCAGATAAGCACAATACACAAAATGTGGAACACAGATTTTCACTGTTTTGACAGCCAGATAGAAGTAGTGGCAAGCTCATTGAAGACATAGTACAGTATACTAGGTATAGTTGGCACTACAGCCTCTGCTGCGTGGCAGTATTGTAGTGTACATGGAATATTTGGAAAATTTCACAAGACCGAATGTCCATGGTGGAGGGTGATAAAAATGGTTAAAGACTGTTGGGCCGGATCACAGTCTCTCTTTCATGGGCGCACTTGCTCAGCCAGTTCATTTGCAGAACACAACCCAGTTCGCGCAGCTGGGCAACTGAGTCTAAAACAAAGAATCTCACAGCAATGTTTACAGTGGTTAAACCACATTGCGTGAAGCAGATACATGCCAAACAAAGCATTCCTGCTTGAAACCTGTCATCTGTTGACTTCAAATATTCGCTAGCATTCATGAGAGAACAGGTAAATATAAATCGCAGCTTGTAAGAGAATATTTGCATGAATTGGATCGCTGAAAGTTTCAGCCGTGGATTGTTTTGATTTTGTAGAGTCGGCCATGTTTGTTTCTACTCCGCTGACCACGATTAGATCCGGCCCAACAGTCTTTAAAAGCACCATTTTCACGGCATGAACGTTTGGTAGCCAATAAAGAAATACTCACAAAATGTGAATACTCAGGTGTGCTTTTCTCCTGATAAATCATTTTGGTGGACGAAAGTTCATGTTCGCATGTCTTAGGGTCGTGGTATGACCGAAGGAATGAAGCCCAAGTAGCACTATTTTTGCAACCTAATAACTGGATTACGATAACGATACCAGGTATAGGCGTAATTTAACTCTAAAGAATATTTTAAAAATCATATGAATGCCTCCATTCACGGATCGGGAATGAGTGGAACATTGTCATATTTGGTCCGACTGTAGGCAGATCCACCCATTATCATGCATTGGAGCGTAACTGTCGAGCCAGGTAGAAAAGTGTCAATGAATTTCAAGGTAAAACACTGTAAATGTTCTCTTAGTGATAGATATTCACTCCATAAAAGGGAATCCAACCTAACTGTGTACGAACGAACACAACTAAAGATGTACTATTAGCAAATAGCACTACTTCTCAATCAAAATGCAACACATGATTTGAGTCAGAGAAACTTGTGAAGTGAAGGCAAAAAATAGGCAACAGAAGCATGAAAAATAGAACAGGTTTGTATAACTGGCAAAGAAATGAACAGAAGTGACAACGTAGTTTGTTAAAATTGGGACGCATGGTTTGTAATCATAGAGACGGTACGATTATTGGTGACAGTAAAATCAACATTTTCCATGTCCAGCAGTATTTCTTTTATTTCGTGATCTGTTTTCATGGTAGTGTCCTCCTCCAAGTATGTGGATAGCACTTCAGGCAGTACGGTGACTATAAATTCCTATTTTGGTCATCCTCGATATCCACTAAACACAACACTGTTTTCTTGAATTTTTGGATCTTCATTTCACGATGTCATACTGTGCAGCACAAGAACTTACATCCAGGTTGTGGTGTAACTTTGCTTTTGCATTTGACGCATTGAAAGAAGGAAAATATTTTAATACTGTTAATGTCAGAGCAACAAATGGTTACATTAGTGGTCATGTAACGAACAGTCATGTTTCTTTTTGACAAATCAATGACTATTGCAGTGGTTGTTCTAAGAAAATCAGCAGGCGTGCGGTCATCGCTCGTCTCCAGGAAGTCAGGCGAGCGGTATTTCTGAAAGTTAACCAATCTCAGCAAATGCTCACTTCTTGTCTTGGCGGGGATTGCAAGTTCTCTGAGCTGGGCATACGCCAGGCAAACGTCTTCATCTACTGATGAACCCCAAACATCAGTGAACACCTCAAGGATGCCTCTAGTGGCCATCTCCTCTGGCGGAAATTTTCACAGCAGAGTTTGCATTCCACTGCGATAGATCCATATGAAGCATGCCCAACAAAATTCAATAATCTTTTACTAGTAGGTATTAATAATACAGAACTTAGCTACCGCGCATGCGTCACTTTTCTCGGTGTTGCTGCCCACCGCAGATGCTTAGTGGCACAATCGGCCAGATCAGATAAAAACCAAACCTAATTTGGTTGTATTTGTTGCAAGAGCAGAACTGTGGTAGACTTTATATGAAGAATATGATCTAAATGGACGGTTTTATTTCTGTATTACAAAATTTCCATCCGGTGTCATATGCATGTTTGATCACAGCAGTTACACACTGCTTTTTTAAATAGCCTATGTGATTTAGTCGTACCCGTCCTTTCTTTTCAGATATTCGTTCAGGTCATATCCACTTATGCACTTAGGAAGTGCACTTGAAAGGGTGCGAAAATTTGACAACATCTTCCAAGCAATTGCAGGTTGGACGATAGGCATTGGCAAAGATCATTGATTATTCATCTAGGTAAAAAACACAAGCTTGTAAATCAGTGTCAGCAGTTACCTTTTTTCTTACTGGTAAGGTCCTCTTCGGTAGCTGAACCGAAAGCCTTACGCTTAGATTTGGAGAAAAAATTACGCGCCATCACTCGCTCTGCACTAATCCAACACAATTGTTGTGAAGCAAAAAGCTGCATGTACGAATGAACACTTGCGACGCATTCGAAGGTGTTGCGAAACAGGTCTATTCGACACATCCACGCACAGCACAAAACAAAGAAAGATCTTTGAAACTGATTAGCGATCAAACAGACTGGTGATCTTTGAAACAAAGGAGAGAAGCTATTTCAACTTCATTGTTGATACAGACATCTGGAGACGCGCGTTGAGGCATTTCAGGCGAGCGATTACCGCTCACCTCGAGTGCAGAAGGCGTGTGATGAGGAGAGCGAGAGCGATCGCTCGCCTTTCGTTGCAAAGCTTGTTATTGAGTTATTTAATTTGAGGGCTATCGATGAATATCTGGTGCTAAGACTTTTCTAGCCATCGTATTCCTTCAAGAGGACATCGGATACTTTGAAGAGGAGTATCTGGAGTCAAGGAATCGATAACATCACCCCATGCAGTAAACCGAATAGAACATGTAGTGTCTGCCAATATGGCATCCCTCATTTGTGTATGGCTGATCCTCCAGCTCTTTTGACTGTTTTCTCAACCTTTTCCGATAACCACCGCAATACCCCAACAAAAATATATACGCCAGCTACATCGGTGAGTCAGTTGAACTGAACAGTTTCGAATCTATCTACAGTACTTTTCAGGATCACATAAGTTTGAAGATTTCTGAATGTCAGTCACGTGTACAATATAACCAATGAGACCTAAACGAATAAAAGGACAAGAATTGTTGAAAAAAATATTGCGTAGGTTGTTGGTTATAAATAGGAACAAACAAACAAAAAGAAATATTAAAAAACTAACAAACGCTCACTCAATCAGTAGTTTTAACCGGAGTACTGATAAAGTTTTGCGTGTATTTGCTTTCGTGAATCAGGGATTTGCAGAGGAAATGTGGGGAAGTAATTTAGCGAATGCGCATCATCGAAAGAAAAAGAGAAAGTGGGATAAAGAACGAGTCCGATTAACGATCAAAAATTAATTCAAAATTTTAATTTGATAAATTGAGCATAGATTTAATTTTGAACGAAGGCGAATCAGCGCGACGTAGTTATGGAAGCTGTTACTCTCCTGAATGCATAGTCAGGATTTAATTTTGTGAATTCAGCAAAAAAATAACCGTAACCCCACTTACCATAGGCTTTAATAGAACGTATTTACCATGAACGGGGAGGGGCATATGGCCCCATAGTTTTTTACGAAACTAAGTTAGTTGTGCCCTTAGACATGTTACTAGCCCACACTTTAGTGGTTCAAATTAATACCCAGTTTTCCCTTGATTCATGTGACACTGTTTGCAGTCGTCAGCATTTTGTGCAACATGTAAGCACTACTAGCGGCAATTGGCTGTTGAAGTCATAGAACAAGTTGTGAGGTTTTTAGCAACACCTTGGTAAGTCAATGGTTTAGGTTGTCTGGTAGTCGACGTAATCATTTCCATGTGTAAGATGTATTTGTTTTGTCGGAAACCATGCAAAAGGACATTAGTAGCAATAATAGTAATAGTAATTTGTACATGATTCGCAGGAACAGGTGGCTTGTAATAGCTGATCACATCAATATTCACATGTGACTTTTCGTGATAATCACCAAACGGTAGTGTTGTAGTGATTTGTTGTGTTGTATTATATCTTGGTTATCTTTTCAGGTAGAAGCCAATAAAAGCCTAAGATTT
>JAOBRC010763672.1:0-10167 GCA_027575255.1 Scolionema suvaense | reverse complement strand
CAAGCCATTCTTAGCGCTGACAACATGCTTACAGTCTTTCATATGAATTTCAATCTTCGGACTGTCGGATTTTCTTTTGATGCTGCAGTAAACAACAAAATGTGAGGTGCGAAAAATCATGTTCATGCTATTGTAAGGGCAGTAGTGCAGAATCCAAAGCGAATGCGTGAAGTCCGCTTCTCCAGAAAGGTCATATACAGGAAACATCTTTGCATTTGAAGTTGTTGCACAAATAGCATTATTAATGACACCAGATATTGACTTCGTCACTTCCATATTTACAACTGCAGAATCACCTTTCAAGTCTCTTGGTGAAACCCTATCGTCCATCGAATAATACATAACTATCGTCTCATCTTTGAAAGCATCGTTGATGAACTCTGAAAACAAGAAACATGTGCGTATCATAAATGAGCATATTGCTGCCTTTTTCATGCTCAGTTCTGTTTAGATCAGTGTGATGAAGTTTGAATGTCATGGTGGCAGACTTTTTTACACTTTTCGAGGGTTCATAGACCATGGCCTTATTATCCTGCCACTTCTGTTTAAACCCCTTTTGGGCTCTAAATTAATTTATTGACTCATCTGGGAAACAATGTCACACTGATATTAAGACCTAACTTTCTTGCTCAAAACTCTCAACATGAACATGTTCTTGCATGCAACGGCATTATTTGAAACACAAAAGTGAATTGAAACAGAAATGATCAAATGACAACCATTTTTATGGAAATGGATCACCTCTAAAACGCCATGAAATAGAATTTGAGATTCGTATACAAAACAAAAAATGAAAGTCCGTAAAAATATTTACAACTAACAGCATAGTTATGACAATAACAATAACTTTGCTGCACATAGTGATGCCAAAGCCGAGAAAACTCTGACTGATTCTTAATTCAGTTTCAGTCAGATTTTATATACAGTTTTATGTTCTGGATTCATTGCCATTGGTTGCAAGCGAAGTATTATTTGCTGATATCATAAAAATGAACTTGCTGCTATAGTTGTAATATATATGAAGAAAACATGAGACACAGGGAACAGAGCAGATAGATCAGAATACAGAAAGATGCTGTACACAAGAAATTTCCCAGGCATTATCTCTGACCAAACTAGCTAAAGCCAATCATGATATGCAATGCATGAAAAGGTTGCAAGAAACGTAGCAAACAACCAATAAAAAACCAACACAAAAATCTTTCGTGAAAATTCTCTTGGTCTCCCAATATTTATTTTCAGACTATATAGTAGAATCCCATAAAGTCATTGTAGGGCACCAGGAGTCACCTTCCAGAGCAAACATTCAAGTCTATTTGTTACATTTAATCAATTCTTACAATATTCAATTCTTAACAATGAGGCAGAAACTGCCATAAAAACGATTCGGGAGGTTAGAGCAGGCAAGAGCTGGTACCTTGTCATATTTTCTATGCTCACTGGAAACCCAAATTATTCCTAGTAGACCGCTTCTTACATGCAGTACCAACTACTGTATCCACATCTATAAGTAATGAGTCAAACAGAGGATGAGATCAATAACTTACTATTTTCACATCTTGGAGTGGCAATCTGAAAGGGACACACACACTCCAGTGTTATTTCGTTACAGATTCCTTGTCCACAATCGCCGCATGGAGAAACTGAAGATAAAGACACAGAATGATTACTGAGAACAGAACTTCTTAGTAAAACAAAAGTCACAAAAGTGCAGCCTATGAAAGGAGAGGAGAGCTATTGGAAAGGTGTGAAGAGATCAAACATCACTGCCCTAAACAATGTGAGGGCAGCAAGCGTCACTCCCTTGAAAATTGAATTTTGAAACGATTGAACAACGATTATTATCTAATTTATATACTACATCATGACTTCGAGCAACCCCTGATTTGATTACTTTCCTAACCCTGGCATGATCACTCTCCTACACAACTAGAGGAGAGCGATTGCTGCTCCTGAACAACGTGAGTAGATAAGAGCGACATTTTGCATATTTTTTACTTTTAAGTCGGAAAGAGCAACATAGTATTTTAGCTCGTGCCTGGATGTTTTTCACCATTATGAGCGTATGCTAGTCAACAAACGTGTCATGAAATTGTAGTAAAACTTAAGCATTGACAGGCCCCCTTTTTCTTTCGAACATTTCAGAGGCTACACCTTCAAAAATTTTAAACAGATTTTATAGAGTACGATTCGAACCTTGCACGGTGCAAATGAAGTCCAGCCATAAACCTGAAAGAGTTTCTGCAAGTCTATCAGATGCATGTTTCTAGTAACATGAAATAATGAGCAGAATCACAACCAAAATGTTCAATCAATCATAAGAATTCATTCAGATCATCAAAAATCAAGAGTTAAATTTAAGTTCGTTAGTTCTATTAGTACTAACGAGGCAGGATAGGTGTCCGAGTTTTTTAAAAAATATTTGGAGCAACATTAATTCTGCTCAATGTGAAAGAAACCACAATACAGGCGCCACAAGTTTATGACTCAATCTTCACACAACATTTATGCTCTTCGGAAAATTGAAATTATAAGGGTTTGACCAGGATCTAAATGTAAGGGTGAATAATGAAATTCAGGAATTGAGCGTGACGAAAAAGATATCTTTCTTTCGGTAGTGCCTATGCGGCGGAAATACTTTAGATTTAGGATCTTAGCGGCAATACTGTCAGTTTCCAAAAATAATCCCAAAATGTTTAATTTGACTGATTCTATCGGATCCTGCCCCTTAAAGGAGCTGCATAACAATGAACAGAACAGTGTATATACACTAGTACTGGTGCCCAGTGCAACGTGGAGCAAAACCTAATCTCTACGAACAGCAAAGAAAATCACATAAATCAGTACAACTGTCAGCTCCTCGACACCTTTCTGGTGAATAGTAATTAGGAACAAGATACCAACATGCCATACAAAAGTCAAGGAGCATATTCAGAAACACTCTTCATTATGATTAACTATCAAAAACAGGAGTCGCCCTAAATTGGAATACTCTTCAGACCTACGAAGTTCCAGTATACCTTTATTTTCATGCATAAACTCGAAAATTACTTCAAATTTTTTTGCAAGAGTACAATGTAAATCTGCCCAAAATGTGATTTCATTTGTCATTCTTCGAAACCTAAGGACAGGGTTCTGCGTTCTGCCTACAGTTCCACCCACCACTCATCATCAACTGCCCATCACTCCATGACGCTTTTCAGTGTTTCTTAATCATTCCAACATGTAGGCAGGGGATCTCAGGCTCCTACCAGAGTGAGCATAATCTGCACTAAATTCCCCTGACTGCTTGAGAAGCATGACTTTGTTTGAGATGATGCTAGGCACATTCAATTTTAAGTTATTTTCAGCCTGAAATGAAGTTCAAGTTTTACAGCTTCACCTGAGGCCCATTGACCCCAAGATTATAAAGGAGGGTGGCTGCACAGCATACTGCAATTCACCTGGCACTTACAAAAATCCTGGGCACAACCCTGTAAGGATGATATAAAAAGACAAGTACATTACTGATGATCTTTCGTCATGCATAGACGAGGCCTATGCCTCATACTATACAACTAAGGGAGGCGACAGACTTCCCCCAGGCCACCCCAAAATACCTCTTATTATGAAAAAAACGAAACTCATGCAGGAGGCGGGCATTTTCCTTCTGAAGTTTACACAAATATTCCATCTTCGAAGAGTCCTTAATGAACAGCAGCATTTTATTCACGCCTCAAAATAAACAAAAAAAAAAAAAGAACACAAAAAAACAGGATATTTTGAGACAGAGGATGACTCTAAGTTGTCACTCTCACCTTAAAGATGTTGCAAACCCAGGTGCAGTAGACCGCAACAGAGTGTGAAATAAATAATCTTGTAACATCGGACACTATGTCCGGCCATGTCAGTAGCGTGCCAGTCAGTGACCGTCACGTACACAGCACTTTGGAATGCTGTAGCATTCCTGTAAGGAACTGGGGTTTGGGGGCGTCCTAAGTGCCCCTCCCCTCAATGGGGTACGGGGCAGAGCCCGGGAACACTATTTCTGCAAAATAAAAAGTAGCTAGAGACGCTAAAACTATGTCAATTTCTTGACTCCTTACATAGGCGTAACTGGAATGGAGAGTGCGTAGGAAAGTTAACTTAGAAATGAAGTCTGGACTATCTGTTGCTCAATGCTTTAGACTAGCTACTACTTACATAAAATAAAGGAAATGCGCTATAATTCAACATTTTCTGAAGTTCGAAGTTTTGTAAAGCGCGAATCCTCTTGATTGTCACAAGCCTTTGGACGCTGGATGAGCGCGGCCTCATCACTAATCCCCCATTGTGTTTGAGCAGTAAATAGCAGGCAGCAGAGATGAGGATTAGCTGGTACTGCCACGGTTGATTTTGAAATTGCTTTCTGAAGCAGCAATTGGGTGAAGCAGGAAATCCAATTTTACGGAATTAATTTTTCAAGTCTAGTTTTTTCTCTAAGACACTTGAGAAGAAAAACCATGCCGAAAATCACTAAGAATTTGGCAAGCTCAAAACCACTGAAGTCCTATTGCCAAATCTAATGGACTGATTGTCATCTGATTGCAAACGGGAAATCGTCTATGAATCAAATGTTGTTAAATGTGACAAAAGAACACCAACGGTCGTAACAGCTGCGGTTACACACGCTCTGTATTGCTTCATGCAATCAACACCAAATGAACTATTCAAGAGTTTGGGATTGATTTTTCTGACGGGATGGTGCAGTTATCTGATGTTATTTATTTCATCAGCAAAGAAACCTGCCGGACAATACCTGATAGCACCGCACAGAATTTTTAGGAATTTGGTAAGAGTGCCAGACTCATGCGTCTGTTGGTATCATCACAGTGCAGGTCACTTCATAAATTTTGCCGGCCATTGACCGATGACTTGCCCTACGCCCTGAATTTGTTTGCTGAATTGATTAGGAGATACGATGGAACATGCACACTTTTTTAAGCTGGTTCATTTTCTGGGATGGTAGACATCACTTTCCTTTTAAGAGCAACTGTCGAAGCAAAACCTTTATCAACAGACCATAAAGCTTACGCTCTGAATAACATCATGTCAACAAGCTAAACGTGTCTACAAGGGAACACTTGCTGCAATGAAAAAAAGACCAGTACGAATCAATGAGCTTGCACAAGTGGTTTAATTGTCATGGTAACTTCTTCAATGCAATATAGACCAAGCAATTACAGTATAACCACAGCCAATCGTTCAACATTTTTCTGCTTGTTAAGCTGCACATGGTGCAGCCTACTGAGTCTATGGAAGAAATTATCAGCAATAGCGGGCATTACCCGGGCGTGCAACTAGCCTCAGCTTTGCACATCAAAATAACGTAGAATTTTTTTTGAAATACATTACAAACTGATACTTAGTGACTTTCCATAGCTTTTCCATACTGAAAAAAATCCCAAAATTCTGAGACATCCATCAATAAACCCCTTGCTGTAACTCAAGCATGCCTTCCAAAATCACCACTGAAGTTTTATTGCAGCCTCAAGCGACCAATTCGAAGAATCAGGATTTTATTGAGCCAGTAAATGGCGTCCGGTATAAGGATGTCTAATCTCAATTTAATTCACTGTTATAGATGATCAGTAGTTTTTTGATCATGGCTATTTTTCTTACATTTTTTCATGAACAAACTGGATTGTGGAGTACAAACCATCGTATACAATAAGACATCCATGTTCAGAGGTACCAGGAAGCAAAATCTAAATATCTCATGATGCTAATTGTTCTTTCAATGAGGCAAAAAACTCGATTTGGCCCAAAACGGCTCACAATAAGAATGGCTGCTTAAAACCCTGAACAATTTTCTAGTTTTATAAGCAACAGACAATGTGAAGGCAAGTTACAATGAAATTTTGAGAAGTATACCTGTGCCAGGTACTACTGTATGTACTTGCGAGAGGCTGCTGCAATACGCCATTGGGTAATGCACCATAGCAAAAATAATCCGAGTAGGAATAAGGACAAGCTTGGTGACAACACAAAGCTGTACTATCTAGCTTACAGTGTGAGAAGTGACAAAATTTTCTGCTTGCATGGTTGGATATTCTGGTTTACAATTTAAGATAACCATTCAAGATCAGCTGTTGCATGGTAAGTATTGAAGCAGAACTTTCTGATCTAACTAATGATTCACATCTTTTACAAATTTGGGAGCCAGCATGGGAAATACACATGGCGGGCATCGCAAAAGTACTTCAAGTACACTGAACAGTAGGCATTCATCTCATTCTTAAAATCCTTGGAAAACAGACCTATGATATATCACTATAAAAAGTACAACCTAGCAGTTTTGATTTCAGAATTCTTGCTCCAAAGTTTTAGTAGCAGTTCAGTATCATTCCGTTCTTAGTTTCTGTCGTAAATTGTGACCATACTACAATCCTAAAGCAGAAGGCCCATACGTCTCAAGGGAAGAACAGCCTATGGAAAAAGCACAAAACACTTTGTGTTACGTGGACAGGGTGGCCACTGAAAGGACAGAAGCAAATTCCAGGACACTTTCAAGGACGCTCTTCCAGATTTTCAGGAGAGAGCAATTGGCTACTAGTTACCGTCAATGCAAGCAAACATGGATCTACTAGTCCATGTGCTATTGCAAATGAAACAGATGGAGCACATGTGCTAGATAGGGCAAGTAAATAGGGCATTGATGCACTACCACAAGAGCATGTTCCTATCAGCTAGCCTTGAAGATCTTCATTACCATCACTTTGATGGAATGAGGAAATAAGTGAAATGTAAATGGAAAAAACAAGCCAACAATGGTAAGATGCTATCAATGAGTACACACTCGCATCACAAAATGTTATTTTGTAGGAAAAAGAAGTCGACTGCCGAATAGCAATTCGTGCAGAGTAGCATTTAAGGTCGTACTAGAAATGCTTGGATGTTCCCACAGGGAAACATAAAATATAAAACAGATTCAATAGAAATAAGCTGAACAACCAAGATATAGTCCCTCTAGTATTTAAAACAGAGCAGAACAAGTTGCATAATTAGTGGACTCCCGCAAACTTGATTGAGACTCTCTGGGTCAGATCAAAGAAGAGAATAGCACGTAAACCATAAGATTTGCACCACAAATCACAAAAACGTAATGTAGATTTTCTTGAGACATCATGAAAAAAACATAAAACAGTAATTATTGACGTAAATTGCCACCTGCATGCTGAAGAACAACATACTCCCAAGATATAAAGCATGGGTCAATATAATAATATGCTTTGTTGCCCCTAAGACCCTCGCCAAACATTTGGAAAAAAACACAAATAGGTATTTTCTGACGTAACCTACCACCCACAAGCCTAACGAGATTTTCCGTAGACACATGGTTCGTAACGTACTCAGAGAGGCCCTTACGAATCGCACCAAAAATGACAGAACAGATGAACTGTTCATGACCTATTTGGAAAAAAAAACAGAAAACCACCATTTTTGCACGTAAGTTGTCACCTGTAAGACAAATGAGATTGTCAGGAGATGTGACAAATGGTATAAAACATCTGTAGAGTTGCCCCTAATACTCAAACCAAAAATGACCAGAATCAGATGAATAGTTTTTGACATATACTTGGAAAAAACCATGCATGAAAATTACTATTTTTAGGTGTAAATTGCCACCTGCAAACCAAATGAGATTGTCCGGAGACATGGCACATGGTTCATAACATGCATAGAGTTGCGTCAAATATTAACATAAAAAATAACAATAAAGAAATTACCCGTTCATGACATACATGGAAAAAACCTGAAAATCGCTATTTTTCGATATAAATTGCCAGCCACCCGCAAGCCAAACAAGGCTTTCAGGAAACATGGCATACGGTTCAAAACATGCGCAGGGTTGCCCCTAATATTCACACCAAAAATGACAAGAATCAGATGAAAAGTTTTTTACTTATTTGCAAAAAACCATGAAAAAGACCATCTTTGGGCGTAAATGGCCACCTGCAAGCCAACGAGACTGTCCCGAGACATGGCAAATGGTTCATAACATGCGTACAGTTGCCTCAAATATTCACATAAAAAATAACAATAAACAGATTAACCGTTCATTACATACATGGAAAAACCCCTGAAAATCACCATTTTTCAACATAAATTGCCACCCGCAAGCCAAATGAGATTTTCAGGAGACATGGCATATGGTTCAAAAACATGTGTAGAGTTGCCCCTAATATTCACACCAAAAATGACAAGAATCGGATGAACATTTTTTGACTAATAAAACCATGAAAAACGCCTTTTTCGGACGTGGGTAAATTGCCACCTGCAAGTCGAATGAGAGCTTTCCCAGATAGGACATGTGGTCCAGAGCATAACTACTATTGCCCTGTAGTTTCACACCAAAAGCCACAAAAAAGTAATGAACAAATTCTGAAATATTCTTAAAAAAACCCTAAAAATAGCCATTTTTGAGCAAAAATTGCCACCTGCAAGCCGAACAAAAAATTTTTTCCAAAGTCCGGCTCCATCACTTTTCGTGGATTACGGATTGTCACCTTCACACCAATTTTCAGAAAAATTCATTGAGCGGTTGTCCGGGAAAATGCATTGGTGATGGACGAACCGAAGGAAGGAAGGAAGGACGGACAGACCTCATTTTATAGGACTCTTCCGCTAAAGTGGAAGTCCAAAAACCAACAGTGCAAGTGATACTGACATATCAACAAATCTAAATGCAGGCAATAGAAGTATGAATAATAAGAAACAGTGGAGGCAAAATGCAGAAACAAGAAATTGAAACAAAGAAGTTTTGATAAACTCGACTTTATAGTCTACAATGGTTTGAGACTTGAGCACATTTAGAGCATACACTCCTACTCTGATGGATGAAATGTCTTACACATGCCCTACGGGAAACCAGAGCTGACTGGGTAACAACAATCCCTGGAGGGCAGAACTTGCAGCACTGCCATTATCTTTTAGCGGACTCTACGCTGCAAATGCTTGGAAGATCTCACGGGGAAAGCCTATCTTCAATTCACAATAATTATTGCCAAGCACAATACTATTTCTGGATGGAAATCAATCCAATCTTGCCCACCACCAGAATAAGTTTCAGGCAAGAATACATCATAACTCCCTAGACAATCAGGAACACCAACAATGTCATGGAAGAATCTTCTGGACTTTTTTAGCTTCCACAGCTCCGATAAATCAATACCATGGGCAGTTCAACTTTCCAAAAAACATTCAGGCAAGATCGCTACCAAAGGACAACCTTTCAAAAGCCCAAGGTCACATCTCTGATACCAGGAGAGGCTTTCAGTCTGGATCTTGCAAGACAGTGCACAGTGGATTTTACCAGAGCAGAGGTTCAGCCCTTTCAAACATTTTCGGGTACAGTCGAACCCCTAATAGCGGCCACCTCTGAACAGTGGCCACCTCCCGATAACGGCCACTATCTTTCTGTCCCATATGTTTTCTTATATAGAGAATCTTCGAACGGAGGCCACCGCCCAATAACGTTGAGCCACATGGCGCCGTCCCAATTGAAAAAAGTAAATCAAGCTTGCTTCTAAAAGCGGCCACTCAAAAAATTTTCCTCCTTTTTGTCCACAAACATCTGATGTTTATGCAACAATTTAGTGCTAATGCATAACATTTTCTCTTTGAAAAATGATTACTATGCACAAAAAATGGTTGATTTTACCCAAACATTTGAGAAATATCTTTATTACATGCCTTCAATTTTTGTAATGCAATTAACACCTTTTTAGTAAACCTCTGAATAGCGGTCACCTCCCAATAACGGCCACCTAACCGTGGCGGTAAAAGTGGGCACAATTAGAGGCTCGACTGTATCTCTCCAAACACCTTAGAGTCTCTGATAGGTTCTAGAAAATTATTTTTAAATATTAATATGTGAATAGTTCAGGTTTGATACTGTTACTGCACAATGGAAATAATGCTTCACTTCAAAACGTTCTCACCATCAACGCTTTTAAGAGCTTAAAGATGGAGAATTATTGTGAAATGAAAATTTTCAAATTGCTTTCTCCATTCTATTCTTCTCTGTGATGTGTTTCAATGCAGATACTATCGAATCTCACATTCATCCACATAACAAGTCACATAATTAGTGGACTCCCGCAAACTTAATTGAGAATCTCTGCATTAGATACAAGAACAGAATAG
>JAOBRC010763561.1:0-10167 GCA_027575255.1 Scolionema suvaense | reverse complement strand
GAGTCATCTTTGATCTCGTGTGCTGTTACCTGTGCCTCAAATAAGGCAAGCCATTCATCTAGTGACTGCGTATGGTCACCCTGGAACTTCGTAATATTGGGGATTTTCCCCATGTCTGTAAATCAATCAGCAATAGGCATTTCGGTAGAACCTCCAGTTATTCTAGTGTTACCCGTCGGTTTCTCGATTCGTATGAGAAGAAAAGATAACCAAGAATCTCCCGAGTTCAAATCGTTTTTACGGAATACACAACCGCATCTTGCAGAAGTGGAATACACTACCACATAATAACGAATCTAACCGTGGAATACACTACCACTAACACCGCCTGCTCCCTATACTGTTTCGGAGCTTCTCCTTCTTCATACACGTGAACATACCGTTCTCAAACGAATACCTGCTATCACGTGATGCGTATCGACCAATAGGACTCGGTTATTCTAAACATGTGTAACATAGGCGTACAAGATAATATCACAGCAAAATTGCTACAAACGTCTCAAGAAATGAACTACGATTGAACTTTACAAATATACCACGGAGACACTTTTTAATCACGGTAAATTGCCACATACTTCTCGATGAATCAAACATGTATGTCCGTCACTTAAGCCTAGTTCCCATAGTGACGCAAGCCATAGCTTGGCTTGGGCTTGTCAGGTAGATATGCCTTGCGTCGCAGTGGGAACTGGATTCGTTGGCTACTTTTGATTTGACAGCCAGCAGCTTGTCGACCAGAATGAAAAATGTTTTATTTGTTAACGACCATTTCTTAAGTCCTCTGGCACAATTAGCCAACTTAAAGGGATCCTCCGACAAAAAATCAACATAACTTTATCTTAAAAAATGTAAAGAACGGAGATAGAGGCTATTCTCGCTTTCTTCTATAAAGCACATGAGTGTTTAGGTCACCTGAGACAAAATTAAATGTCAACATGCAAAACATGAGCTGGAGAGCATGACGGACGGCATTACGAATGCTACTTTATACACTTACGTATATAAGTTGGCATTATTGTTTTCAGTAGTCACCGGAATCGATCGGCAAGAATTGCTAGCTTGTTTCTCCTCTGATAAACAACAAAATAATCCACAATGTCCTTTCCTCCAAACTTTCTTTCACCAATATTCCTCATAGATAACTATCATTCACAACTGAGCAAGCACATGAGTTGGGATCATTCCCGCACTCGTGACGCAACCAATCAGTACTCTTTCTTTGGCAATTTGTTTTGTTTTTGCAAGTCTGAAACGAATTAGAGGTAGAACTGGGAATGAATAATGCACCAACCAAGATTTCATTATTGTTTCGCATGATGGGAGATATCCAGAGCTGCAAGTGTCTTGCCGTTAATTTGGGGAATCTCGTAACAGAAATGTACAAACATGCACTAATCAATACCCGAAGTAGATTTGACTCGAAGCACGAAAAATTGCAACGTCTGTTCTAGTCTTCATTTGAGTTCATAATCAACTGCAGTTGTACATCAGATGAGAGTCACTGCGTGGAGAATGATGTAGTAGTTACAAGGACTGTGTTTATGTACAGAAAACGAGATGCAGCTAGAACCATGGACATAAATTAGTGCCAAAAGCTTCAATGAGAAATATTATGGAAGAAGTTGGATTTTTGGTGCCTTCCCTTTTCCCCACAATCAGAGTTGCTGGAGATGCCTTAGACACTTGTGCTACCAATTGAACATAAACACTGACCACTTCAACTTTGATTGTCAGGCAAAGGGGAAAGTGCAGCGACTTTTATGACTAATATTATGTCGATGGTTGTCTGAAAAATAAGGGCAAAAATCAACAAGAGTTTGTGGACAAATGGACACAATATTTCTTTTTTGAGGCTATGTTAAGGCTTAGAGATAGAGATATAATATATATGTGAAAGATAATATAAACTTCCCAATAACTATTTCCATAGGAGACCAATGAAGAGTTTCATAATATAGTTCTAGCGCGACTTGGTAGGGTATATACACTTCATTCTCTTTTTACCAGTGGTCCTCAGAATGAACTGCATGCATGAAAAATAGCAAAGAAAGACCTTCCTAAACCTAAAAAAGCTTTGATTCCCTCTCTTTTAAGACACACTATGAACTCTTGAATTAACAGGTTGGCTAGCATCGAAATAGACATAGGAGACATACATATTCATGCAATTTCGGAGATGATGTATACGTCTGTTATAACATTGTATAAGTGTCAATTTACCCTTGATATCCCTAATTATAGCGTTACAGCGTTACAGCATATATAGAGATACTTTATATGCTTTTCATAAATTTGTTGTAACGCTGTAACGCTTAATTCATAGAGATACTTCATATGTTCTATGTAAATTTCTTGTAACGCTACCGCATTACAGCGTTACGTAATTATTTTAAGCATAAACGTAATATGTTCTAAGTAAAGTTGTTGTAACGCTGTAACGATAAATTCCATGATAGTATGGAACGTTGGAAGTATGCCCATGTACATGTAGACCTACGTATCTTGTACTCAACATAAATACAAGAATTGAGGCTGTCACACTGTAACTGTAGCTAATTACAAGAAAATACAAGAACCTAGAATTCTATCATGCTTGGACTCTTCTTAGTCTCATTCAACAAGTATTTCAAATGCAAACCAAAAACCAAACAAGCACCACAATGACCAAGGTAAGTATGGCTAGCTAGTTGGACACGAGTTTACGTCAGTCCCTAAAAGATAAGTACATAACCAGCCATAGCTATAGCCGTGCCTATGTGACCGAACTGGGTTAGCAATCTAGCTGGTTAGCTAACTAGCTCTACATGATAGAAGCATAGATAGCCACTGCTTGGCGAATACACATCGCTCTAGCAAGTTTCTGTTTTCCAATGTCATTTGTTCAAGAAGACTTTAAATTTTTCGTAAAGGTAGTTACATGCTCACGATAGCTCACGTAGCAGTAGCTCTAGCTAGCGATAGCTATCCAACACTCAACTTTTTCATTGTTAGTCTTTATGCATGCAATGGTGATACTTCTTCATGGCTATTTACCAGGTATATCTAATGCAGCTTGCTCCACACTTCCACGAAACCTACATAAATGTACCTAGCTCTGCATTCCTTCATCTTGACACTAGACAGTCCGCCATCTTATTATGCTTTCACAAATGCCACATACACTGCTGATGTACGTTTCAAGTCCACTTATTTCATGGATGATGGACGAATATGACAAGACGTTGCCTGCACCCGTTTTTGGCTCTAAATCGTAAAATCGCATCATATATACTCCTTTTCTAAACATAAAAAGACGACTGCATTATTTTCTAAAGGAAGTTCCCCTATCAGGATCACGCCTAGGTGCAGCAACAGTCATGGCACGTATGAAAAGGCAGTGCAATGATTGACAGTGATGTATAAGTTACTCTGGGATGCCAACCTCATCTCAGAAACCACACATAGTTTAAAGGTAAAGCTTTCCTAAAATGATAAAGTCTACATATTTTTCAGACAACCATGGACATAAATTAGTGCCAAAAGCTTCAATGACAAACATTAAAGAAGGAGTTGGATTTTTGATACCTTCCCTTTTCCCCACAATCAAAGTTGCTGGAGATACCTTAAACCCTTGTGCTGCCAATTGACCATAAACACTGACCATTTTAACTTTGATTGTCAGGCAAAATTGAAAGCGCAGCGACTTTTATGAAAAAAGAGACATTTGGAACTAATATTATGTCCATGATTGTAGCTATCGACGTCGTAGCAAGGAATATAGATTTAAAAATGTTTACCTTAGAGTCGCTATGGATGAAAAATGGTGCCAATCTCACAATTGGCAGAAACAGGTAGAAGATCGCTTGCATTGTCACCTTTCATGCTGCAAGATTGTTAGGTAGTATTCGCAGCTATATTTGCCACGGTTACCACCTTCGATGATCGTAACTATCATGTGATCAGTTAACCTATTCACGTCACATATTCAGCAAAGCTTCCTTCCCAGCGGAAAGGGAAGACAGGGAAGCTTGGCAATAACAACGTGTTTTATTAACATTCGTTGGCTTTTTGACGGCAGTTTCTGCGTTTTCTACTTTTTCATAACATGGTAAGTTTTTACAGCTCAACTTAATTTTTTTTGTCTGAGGATCCCTTTAAACCATATGTACTGCGTTGGAATCAACTATACTAATCCTCAATGACTGCTCCACTGCTCCACTTCCACTATTTCAGAGAACGCCCACGTGGTAAAGTTAAAAAGCAAACGTCAATCAAAGAGCAAATCACAAGGCTTATCATGCAATGGGAACCACCTCGTCGTGGCTAAGCCAAACCGTGTCAACTAGCCAAGGTACGCCTCACACTGCAATGGGAACCAGGCTTAACATTCCACGCAAACTGCATGTTTGTTTTTTGTTGTGCTGTGGTTCAAGAAACAAGCTAATTTGCAGAACAGTGGCCATGTGCCTTGGAATTTAATTTCTTTTCCACGTTCACCGACTAAGCACGAAGGTGCTTTTTTGAAAAACTTCGTCCGGCCCCACTCACTATCATAACAGCTGATTCCTGTTTGCTAAGCCAGCATTGGCTCCATAACAAATCTGGATATGTTCTTTTTTGGAGCCTTTTCTCAAGATTCACTGCTTGCGCGAAAAAAAGTCTAATCTCTACCTGCTTCAAATGCGAGGTCATCTAAATATCTTCTTTGCTTATGCGCACATTCCTTTTAAAAGCATAAGATGAAAACATGCGAAACATCTGCTAGAGAGAACAGCTACTTCCCTAGAAAAGTTCGGGAGGCACTCGAAATACAAAGAAATGTGGACCAGGCAAAGGCATGAATTTAGACCATGGACGGTACGTCACATCGACGTTTTGGTTTCCTACGTTTACATTTCTTAATTGTAAGCAAAAGCGTACATTTGACGTCAGCATGACATCACAGTCTTAGCGTGTAAATCGAATTTTGCCAAAGAACTCAAACTGATATTCTTTTATAATTTTAAATTTAGCGGTCATTTCATTTCTTACGCTAAAGATGACGGTGTATAATAATGAGTCAAAAATTTCGTTCATTAATAATATAATTCTGAGTATATCTTCGTAATTTGATGACATTATTAATTAGTTTACTTCACTCGTATATGATGTCTACTCCGAGAGATCTGTTACGTCATTCGCTTATCTCCTAGTCCCTTTCAACACCATGATTCACCAAGTTACAATTTACTGCTGCTCTTTGCGTTCATTCCTCGTCATCTGCTACTGATTAGAAGTATCTTACATGGAGATTATCAGCCCGGTCTGAAAATCCATCTCGTCTTGCCGGGCTGAAATTCTAGCATGCCTTTCTTGTGAGATGCCAGTAACTGGACCTTTCGCATTACATGATATAGCACTTTTCACTAAGTTACCGTGAAAAAGAATTCGGTTTAAGTGAAACGCATGTGGCCAGGTTTAAAAAAATTTTTTCCATAAAAACCATGTGCAGTTAGAACTGAAAGTCAGACGATAAACGTAGAAAAAGTATTTTATTTTTTAGCTGGAGTGATTTCAGAGTAGGTGCAGAATTTCTTTTGGTAACTGGTGCGCAATATTGGTTAACGAACGTCATAAAAAGCGACCGAGTAAATGATTGAATACTACGTGATGGAGAAGAATGCATACTTAAAAAGTTTGATACAGAAGCTGACAGCTCGTAGACAGATAGAAGAAGAGAAGTCGATGACAGATGAATTCTATGGGAAATATACCTGGTGCTTCATGTCTGTTACCATTGGATTCTTATGGAAGTGTATGTTCTATAGATGTTTTATCCAATAAAATTTTGCAATGATCAAAGTATGTTTTAGGAGATCTGTGCTATGTTTTAAAAAGTTAATGGAGTTATGATGGCAAAACACAGAGAAATTGTTGGTGGAATAATGTTTTTATATGAACAAAGTTTGCATTAGTGGGATAAGTTTTCAAGTAAAAATTAAAGACAGTGCAGAAAATATGAAAGATAATGGGGTTACAAGCTATAAAAAAAACCGTTCTTCAAAAAGGCGATTTCAAATGGTGTAATACAGCCAAACTGCAACTTGAATAACAAGTGCTGCATCTGTTTCTAGCATGGATCATTTCTATATTTTTTGATACAAGCCAGCTGTTTCGATCGTTGATGCTGATTTTGCCCTTTGTTTTCTTTTATTAGAAGTCATAAATAGAGTAGCTTTACTCAAAATCTACCCAATTAGTTGTCCGACTTAAATTGCTGCTTTAGCTGTTCTTCTCCGAAATAATTTGCTGTTGATCCATGATGTGATCGTACTTAATGCAATTATAAGCATGCACAAATTCTGAGGGCACTGGCTGTAGTATAGTGTGTCGGAACCCTAAGCCTTTATACAGTAGATTAGAGAACCAATATGGCAGACGTACTCAGGTTGGAAGTAAGAACGTGACCAAAAGTGCTGTACTTTTGTCTTTGCTTGCGTCAGATTCATCCATTAGAAAGCACGACACTTGCGTACTGCTGCCAGACTGCGGTAAGCATTACTGATTATACAGAGAAACTGGGAAACAGTTAAATCTATGGTACCATATGACATTCCGTGCCGACGTCCGTTTGGTACAAACGCAATTAAGTGCGGCCAACAAATCAAAAATCATTTTTGGTCATATTCATAGAAAGTCTCGCCATGGTCGTTCTGTTGACACACAAGCCACAGCTTACGCAAGCAAAGATGTCAATGTTTTTACATGTCTTACGATACCTTAACCTGCACATAATTGGACCTAATTTAATTTACTATCCGTTTGAGGTGTTCATGCTAGCCGCAGTCTTTCCTCAACAAGCAAGATTAAACATCAACCTAAAAACCCTGCAGCTGTTTCTAAGACCTGTACTGATTCACGGGGAAAATTCCAATTCCAATTCGATCGATTCACAGCAAGATAAAGATATGACTACTGAACACTTTTGCATCTTCCACAATGAATGTTCGTCATCACCAGGACCTACTCAGCATGTCTGAACCACCATTACAAATCGATATAGATCCAAATGCAACACCAAAGGCATGTCATACTGTTAATACCCCCCATACTTTCACATTGACAATCCCAAGTCCATAGAGATCTTTTTCAAGGTGAACCCTGCGGTATTGTTGAAAAAGTACCTAATGGCACACTTGTTACGTGGTACCACAGAATGGCCATTAATCGAACGCATGATGGTTCACCAACTAAATTAAATCTGCGTGGGAGAGATCCATGGATCAGAGGTTAATTTAGCTTGCTATGTTCCTTGTCAGAGTTGGAAATCAGTTACCGACGCATGGAATGGCTTCGCGGCAAGAAGATCGTCCTTTAACAACTCTCGTTACTCCATTTGGTTTCTGGCGTTACATGAGAGTACCTCAAGGATCTCTGCCATCTGGTGATGGTTTTAACCTCTGCGTCTATGCTATCATTTCAAAATTGAAACGCAACAAACTTATGGGTGACGATACTATCACTAATAATCGAGATCTAGCTACCCATTGGTGGCCACTTATTTATATTTTGCAGTTGCTTGGTGTCCATGGCCTTGTATGTAACTCCAATAAGTTGGTTTTTGCCTCGTCAACCAAATCTTTAACTATGCTCAACTTTGAAACACCATCGAAGTCATTCTTAATTCCTACAGTGAAGGTCCTCTAGTCAAGTGAGCTAGATCAAACATTCCGTCTGTCGAAGAGGTAATTCGTCTTGATGCAGAAATATTTGACCAGTCACTCAGTATTCGTCCTGATTGGTCTAACACAGGTATACGCTACTTGTTGCAGCCCTCACCTTCCAGACTGCCGTGAAGATGATTGGAGAGTGCCGTAATTATCTGAAAGAGCACCCCGGCTTAAATGAGCGCCCCCCCCCCAAATAAGCGCCCCTCTTGGCAGCTGAGAACGCTAATGAGCGCCCCGGCTTAAGTCAGCACCCATACCCCCTCAGCACCCATTAAAAGCAAAGCATTGGCTGTTGCACGGAGCCTTCAACCAACGGGCTAATCTTCACAGGCTGTAGTGATCAATGGGTTATGATTGACCACAAACCCGTCATCAAAGCATTTGGTCAAACTTATGGGTGACATACGTACACTAGACAAAGGAACAAAGGACACTGCTATGGTTCTTTTGACTTGTCAACTTACCAGGAAAGGACGATGTGTCTGCAGATACTGCATCGCATCATCTTGCACCATTGTATTCATTAATCTTTTCTCCTTTATCAGAATGTGATTGAACCCTCTTTCATTAATTGCTTCCGCTGCAATATGGCATGGATTCAGCTATACCATGGGAGCGTGTTGTTGCATAAATAGACCGAGATGAACACTTTCATATTCTCCGTGGTCTATGAGGGCGATGGAATCCTTCCACATCACTTTCGGGGTATCATTCGTCCTTCACTACGACCAGACGTGCTGTCACATTTCCTCTCTGTTTATCGAGCAGCAGCTATCATTAATCAGCCTCAAGGTCCACTCGATCGTGTTCTGGCCTGGACTGATGGCTGACATTTAGAGCTTTAAAAGTATTGTTTGCTCTGGTAGGATGTTACATACGGTGCTGTGATTTTGGCGCACAGTAGGCCTTGTCAACGGCTGTTGTGAATACAAAAAATATGCTACTATTTGGTTATCATCGGACGGAGTCACTTGAGAATCAATCAGTGTTGTTGTCTGAACAATGTTTCTATTGCCTGGAACAGTTTGTAATGTCACTGAATGAGTAAACGATTTGATGAAAATAAAGGATTTTTTTATCGCAACAATTTCACCGTACTGGGTTATAGTAAAAGATATTGGTGCACGCAATGCAGTTCGTATGTAATATCGTACGCACGTAGGCCTATGCTTTTTAGCCCTGGTCCCATGTTCGACCTGTAACAGAAACCCTCCACGACAAGCGTCAATGCATTCTCATCCGTCTCTGCCACCTGGTACCCGACTTCTATGCTCTTGCAGGCCACCACTACCTTGTTGTGGGCGCTTGATTGTCTGACTGATCTGATATGATATCTTCTCCTACTGGTTTACCACGTGGTAGCACTGTTGGTCTTGTATCCAACTTTTGTAACTTTTTTGCCATTTTTGGAGTTTCTGAAGATCTGAGTGGGGCTGGAGGTTGATTATTTGTAGATCGTAGTGCGTAGAGGAGTTGAATCCCCCGTCTTGGTCAACCCCTGATCTCTGGCATCCCCTCCCTATATAAAAATTGTATACTGCAGGCTTCATCCAAGAACTAGATAATGATAAATTATTCCGTATCATACCACTGTCCCGGTGACTGTCCTAATGATGAATATCTAGCACAAGCATAGCACTGTTCAAGACTGCTTTGTGATATCAAAAGTCTCCAGTTACTGTAAAACAAGACGGCACGTAGCATCAATATGTTTCACTAAGGAGCACGTTAAGGCCATAGAGGACGATTCAGATCCCACAGATTCTGATGAATCCGATGAATTGGGTGAATCATTCTCGGGAACGCTTGGCATCACGAAATTCGGTAAATTGATTTGCATCAACACCGACGGCTTGTACATACTTTGGCAACCATATAAAGGAATCAACTGCAACTTGTGAGATGAACGACAATTTTATAAGTATCAGAAAGAAACCAGTGTACAAAATCGGTGACATAAAAAAAACATCCACTTTTTTGGGTATGGCAGCAAACGGAGTCGGCATGTAATTGGTGAACTTGCAGCCATTTTACAATCAAGCTGTAAATCCACGGCAGCAACCATCTATGTCACCAAGGAAGCATATCCTTACCCATTTTTCTTAGAGCAGACGGCAAGGAACCTGGGTCACCACATCATCAGCAGGGGACGCCAAGGCCATGCGAATTGAAGTTGGTAACATCATCAAAGCAAATGCTGCAGTGTTTTATTGTCGAATGGGCAAATCAAACGCCAGCCAAATAAGGTTTGAAGATTGACGAGACCGTACCGCCAGTAGTACAAGGTCACGTCAGATACCATACAATCTGACCCAAAACGCAAAACCCAGCCCAGCTTCTTTCACCAGACATCATTGAAAAAGTACCGAAAAACATTCCTAGGGCCTGGGTGAGGCCTCCTGTTAAGCCTGGTTCACATGTCCGACAATACGGTCGTTAACCCTTACGACAATCGACGTCTGGCTCGCCTCCGACAAAA
>JAOBRC010763450.1:0-10168 GCA_027575255.1 Scolionema suvaense | reverse complement strand
CCCCCCCCCCCCCCCCCCTTGAAGCTAAACCAAACATCCTGAAGAGCTGCCACGTTGGGGCTTCTACTGGAACTATATTAGAAAGTAGCGGACCAAGTTTCAATGCTTACGCCCACCGGGATTCCCGAGACATGGGCTAATTCTGGAAGGTCACCAATGGCAAAATTCTGCTAGAATTTTCACACAAATACAACAAAGATAGCAGTTTAAACATGTAAACATGTTTCTGGTTGTTTTAGGAACAATTTTGATGCAAAAAATCCAAAAAAGAAAAATTTTTATCCGAAAATCTGGATGAAGTCACAAAATGCCAACGTCAGAAAAAGTGAATGACGCCACCAGCAATTTGTCTACATCACGGGAAAGCCTAAAGGCAGGACTAAGTTCCTGCCAAGTTTTATCCACATTGGTGCTGATTAAGGTACTTTTTACTAGGGGGGGTAATTTTAAGCCCCTCCCCCCGGTACCATTGATGTGCATCAAAAAGCCGGTACCACATAGGGTTAGGGTTACATCACTTTCATGGCTTTGCTAAATAGCAATCCGAAACGCTGCCAACTGTTATGCGTGTATTGACGTATCCTGTATTGAATCACTTTCACGATGATGGCGAGCTATACGGAAGAAGATTGGTGACTATGGCAGACCTGCAAGTTGGAGTTGCCAAGCAGCTTTACTCCACTATCAAGGTCAAACGGATACACTAGAACTGCCCAAACGCTTTTCTCCGTTATCAAGGTCAAACGGATACATAATAACCATCCGCCTGCTTTTCTCATGAGGTCAAATGGATACATAGAACTGTCCACCAGCTCTTCTCTGCTATTGAGGCCAAATGGATATATTAAAACTGTCCAATCGTTTTTCTCCCAAATCGAGGTCAAATGGATACATTTGAACTGTACCACCGCCTTGAAACACACCAATGAGTACCATGTGAGCAGGTTTCCATAGACCAATGTATCAGTGTTTCTTTTGGAGGAACAGCTACGTCACAAGCTTGACAACAAACAACCATTTTGAAGGTGAATTGGCGCAGTAGATGGAGGAGGATTTGACCGTGAAATGTACAAAGTCAGCGATGATTTTAAAAATTATTAATAGCGACGCATAACCATTAGTCACAAAACAGCCTGCAATTCAGCTGATTTCGATAATATTCATTGCGTTTCACACGCTACTGTTCTGTTCCCATTGAGCAGCAATGGCGACTGAGATCTTGTTGCACCTTGTTCAAGATTGTTGCCGAGTATGCAGTCACATGACTTTCCAAAAGGGAGAATAGAATAAGAAAATCTGACGCATAAAAATTTTCTCCACAAATGAGAACACTGAGCATCGCTCAAAACTATCCGATTCTCAATTAAAAGTATGTAAAATCTGTGCTCACCTTTTCCCATGACATGCATCAGGATCAACAAGCGGATCCTGCCAACAGCATCCGAGTTGGCTTTTGCTCCCATTCAGGAACAATGACTCATAAACCATCACAATTATCAGTTTCAGAAACTCAATTCCAACTCAGACTCAAGTAAAAATCATTGTCTGAATAATACTTCTCAAAAATTAGCAATAAAGGTCAGGACAATGTATTACTTCTTCAAAATTAGCAATAAATGTCAGGACAATGTATTAATTAAACTAAGTACCAATTCATGTGGCCCAACTAACAGCTCAACAACTGAAAGGCAAGTCAAGAGAAAGAGACTAAGCAACATCAAATGCATATATAGATATAGGCACAGGCCCAGCACAAAATGTGTAAAAGAGAACAGAATATAGCAAGCCTGATAAGAAAGAAAAACAAAATTATCTGGAAAAGCATCTTCCAATCTCTACAGACAAATAAAATTAAAAGCTGAAGCAAAAAGAGCTTAAAAATTGAGAAACTGATAGCAGCAAGAGAGAGCATGGCAGCTGGCCAAGCGAGGAAAACAATAAACTTTACTTAACTAAATGTTTGTTCCCTTATTACCACCTTATCTCTAACAGGCCAAACCTATAAAAGTCTAGTTAGTAGCATTTCATCAGCCTGCCAGCAGCTGCACATCACAAACAGAGATCAAAATTGTGCTAACCAAAACTAGATCTCAGATTTACAATCTAGAAAGTGCCTCACAGGCATATAATAACAGTAGAATCTGTATACCATAGTATAAGGACACATCCAATACTGTCATACATATTTGATGTGTCTCCAACTGACTAATCAAAAACCAAGCTATTGATTCCTCTGCAATAGGCTATCAATCGGGAAATCATATAAATCTGTCAGATTGGATGGGGGATTCAACAGCAGCTCATACTAAGCAGATACTCCGATCAAATCATACAAATATTATTACATGAAAGGGAAAAGACCTATTGTTTACAATTCTCATGTAAGCTCCCTTGACTGCCTGTGGTACAAACCATCAGACAGATAGGGTCAGCGCATGGAGAGTTTAACAGAAATACATGGTGGGCCGTGCAATGTACTCTGTGATTAATATCATTTTTGTGGCTGCTAATAATCATAGCACAGCCAGCTTTGGACTCAGCAGGCAAGGCATCCTCCTATATTTCCTGTAGCAGGGCAGAGCACAATAAACTTCACAGGCATACTGGTGAAAGAGGAAAAACTGTTTCTTAGAACAAAAGGCAAACTGGTCACTCCTAAAACATCTGTACCAGTTGGACTTATCACAGTATAGTTTTAGCATAGTCTGTGTTCCACACCTGTGCCACCTTCCAATGTAGCATACAGTATGTAAGCATCTCAAAATACCGCAGCATCTTGATCCAATGGAAATGGGTATGAAAATGGACATGGGCAATACTGCACATACGTTCGGCGCATGGAGCATTTGCATAACAACCATCCAATCTTTGAAGCATGGACATTTAGTGTACAGCACATTACGAAAATATGCAACCTTCTAGGGATTTCAACGGATAAGCATTTATGAAAAATAGAATACATTTTAACTTACCAAATTTTCCAAACGCTCTATAGTAAAATTTTCAGACGAATTTTCAAATATTTTTGACCAAATCGAACCAAAGATTTTTACTATGACCTGTCGCAAAACGGTCAAAACTCTTATACATGAAGTATCAGGATGTACCATTATTTAGAGGGAAATGTTTCCACATTTCAACGTTTGGATGGCTAACATTTTTTGGGTTGAACTTTGCAAGTGTCATCCTCTAACGTATCAATCAGCACAAATTTATTGCCATAATGACGATTTTTTCTAACAAAAGCTAGAGTCAATTTTAGCTGAATTCAACACTGCAGCTGAAGGTTCAGTTACTTTTAATACTTATTCAGTCAAAACCAATATGTACCTCGCCATCATAGCTTTCAGGAAAATGTAATGGATGAAACATGGCCAAATACAAAGTCAGTAAGATCTGTGGGCACAACTTCCTTTAACCCTATTCTGCCTGGGGAGGAGTAAAAGTTTTGTCAGAAAAAAAATAATTGAGACAGACCATTAAGGCCTGCCGTTTATGCTCAGTGAACCAAGATTTGTCAATGCACATTGTGGCCAAATTGCATGTGTTTTGCTCGTTTGGTTTTGGAGATATGCAAATTTTGGGTGAGCCAATTGGTCAAGTCATGCAATTTCCCTATTATGAGCTAAAATGGGGAAAACGTCCTCTTTACAAGTAGCCATGCAGTACAAAAATTACCAAATATTACCAAACATTGTTTTCCAGAAAGTTCTATGCCCACGCTTTACAACAATAGCTGGAATAAACTTCTGGTGTTTTGGTGTTCAGATTTTATCGGCAAGAGAAATTTCACTAAATTTTTGGCTTTAGAGTTAAACATTTGCTGATTTTTGGAAAAAAGTGCTAATGTCAGCAGAACGTATGCTGACCTGACTGTTCAAGCAAATGGTTTTTAGAAACTAAACGTTGGTGGCTATGTCCATGTAAAGTTTCAGTGCTGTAGCCATATTCGTTCACCGTTTAGGGTGCCTTTAGTTTGTGCCCACCCCAGACATTCATCACTGTACATTGAAAAAGCCTGACAGAATAGGGTTGACAGGTGAGGCAAATAACGATGTTCATTACGCACCGTAAGCACACTACTATCAACTATCCCAATAAAGAATTCTACCCCCAACTCCCACCCATGTAGACCCACCCCCAGCGAGAAAATGACTGTTTCTCTTGTTATGTTTACCATTCCTTTTTCCATAAATAATCACACTTTGGGATGTGTAGCTAAATTGATAGATGCTATATGTGTCATACATACTAAATTCATCATTGAAGCCCTAATGGGCTGGTAAAGTGTAAAAAAAAAAACAGGTGCTCCTCATTACTAATCTTAGTTCCCTTCAAACTACCAAATCCCTCAAGAAAAACTCTAATTTCCCTCCCTCCCACCGTTAACTGACATTTCAAAAAGCCAAACCAAACAGGGACATGCAGAATGGAACCCTCTTTGTTACAAAAACTGTGCTCCCTGAGAAATATTCCTTGCTAGCACATAGATCATTCTCGCATTATTGTACCATGTAGATATTCTTACTTTTCTTACACGAACAATTTTACAGGAACACAATCTAAGAGCAACTACAAGCTGCGTTCCACTACAAAACATTTTTACAAGGTTGGTTGGTTTTTAAGAGGCAATGCACTTACAATGCAAGCAAACTGATAGGGCCATATAGCTTTACTATTACATATAGAAAGTTCGCATTGAATGTTTAAGAGGTTCTGTCTCAGAACAATCTATATCACAACAATTTCAAAACAAATGCAGTCGCAAATAAGACAAAATTTCGCTCAAATTATCTGGTTCTTACTAAAACAGGGTGCACAGCCGCTAGTCTTCAATTGAGCAACGTCCCACTATTATTTCAAACACACTGTTTTCTATTCAACGGATAATCGAGGGAGGTGCTTATTTGAGAGCAGAGCCTATTGAAGAACAAACAGTTTCTAGACACAAGCTTTTTCTCTGCAGCGACTATGCATGCAACAACTTCATCAAGCTAACATTCTACATCATCATGAGCTGATGGAGGAAAAAGCTAGCTAATGATATCTAGAAATCGAGGAACAGTTGATAGGGATAAACTGTAATACGTCACCTTCTCTAATCTTGTACAACAAGGAATGCCTTGATGAAGCAGACAATTTCACAACCGGTATAGTGCTTAGCGCAAAGACTCCCATGTAAAAAAAAACCTGCTTTCTTTGAAAAAAATAAACAATTTGGACCAGTTTAATTCAAACTTGCGTTTGAAGATGATACACTTTAAAAAGGCGCAAAAAACGTGTTTTCACGTTATTGGGACTCAATGAGTTAATCGAGGGGGCATGTATTGATGTATTATTAAGAAGGCTAAAAACTACGAAGCTTACTCGAGGGTGGCACTTAATTGAGGATCTATACATCAAGCAAAAGAGATCTGCCTTGATTGCGGTGAACAGTTAAAAGATTGCACCCCAAATCACGTTCCTCAAATTATAGGCAGAAAGTAAAATATTAAAGAGCAAGGAATGCAAGTGAACCATCTGATACTATGTTTGAAAAAGTCAGACGTAATACTTTGCAGATCGTAACTATTGTATATCCTCAGCTCAGGAGGATTGGTGAGCCTTCAGCAAACACATGAACTAACCTATGCAAACACTCTTCAACAAAACCATTGAAAGCACGTGGATTGCGTGCAGCAGGCACAGATGAAGGAGGCATCTGCTACTTCATATTTAGCAATTCCTGTCACACAATATTCAAAAAATTTACCAACACCTGAACCAACAGTTTACATCGAGCTACTGCCTGCAACTAACTATAAATAATGCATTAAAATTGCATGTCAAAGAAGACATAACTACCACCAACTAAATCCAAAATACAATTCGATTGAAACAGAAATACCTCATAACAAATATAGACGTGAAGACAATAAAAAAGAAAAACGATATGCCACAGTAAGGCATATAAATCATCAATCGAGGCCACTTAATGAAGAGAGATAGTAGACAAGGGAATATGTTTGTGGACTTCACTCGATTTGGAGGGAAATGTATCTCTAAAGCAGTATAAACAATCAGACAAAATTGAATCATAAAAGTCATTTTTGAAACCTTACAATTTATTGGTATAGCTACTTGTAAATGGTTAGTTTTCTCCATTGAATCAACACCAGCGAATACTTCATCAGGTGGCATACAGCTAGTGGACCCAACAACGAGACTGTGGAAGAGTGCATACTACTGGCAAGCTAAACTCAAGTAATTTTATAAAGAGGGAAAAAGTGTATTACAGGTGTGTATCTATATGAAGGAAAACTCTGATCCAAAGCAAGTTGATATCCACTGTTAAATATGAGCATGATAGTGCCAAATAGCAACTCTGAACGTAATTGTTCCATTGCTCTACTGAGTAATCATTATCTTCCCACCACACTCCCCCCTTCTTCTCCTCAGGCACCATAACATGCCCTAGGTGGAAAACTGCAATAGTTTATGGTAGCTAAGGTGCAGGTTGACATAGTGACAGTGAACTGATAACCTGCCTTTTGTCAATTTATAAAAATGGTCTGCGCGTCCAGGCAATATTGATCTTCATTATGAGCTGTGGCTTGGCTGTGGTGTATGCGTCCAGGTTTGATCGTTCAGAAAGTCATTGAAGAAGTCAATTGCCTTATGTCATCAACCTTAGCATAGATGCTAATCTGTATAGGGCAATGCTGCGCTACAGAATTGCGTATTGGAATTTGGGCACCAGGACTCTGGGACACTCTGCCCAGTGTAATTTTGGGGCTCGAGGACCTGTTGCCCAGTGGAATGCTATCCACTACCAGACTGAACCAAATTTTAGTGATGTTTATGAAATGGTGCACATGGTAAAATGGGAAAATTGAAATTAAAAAAACATTCTCCAAATTCCAGGACGATATGTGCATAATAAAGCTTCAATGAATTATTTGTTTTAAGCTTTTTTGTGATACTGAACAATGCTAAATTACTGGACTTCCACTTCCATGAAAGAAGCTACGGGGAAAAGGTCATAGGTGACGTCATCTGCTAGTCATTCAAGCTAATGTGAAAACATTTTACCAGACAACTGCAAAGTTTGCATAAAGGAAAGATAAAACAATGCAAATACTGTAATTAAATTACTGTAAAACGACCAAGCCAGATTTTGGAAACGCATTTACCCTGAACTTGGCCATTCGTATCCAATTATGAGAATTTTAGTGAATTCTTGAGATTATTACCGAATGAAACACTATAACGTTAAGATGAATAAATGCTCCTGATGTTTGGCTTTATGACAAACATAAATCCAGTTAATGATATTTTCAGAATCAAGCTCCTTCTCAGTAGACTTTCATTACATCAATTTTTGCAGGATTGCATCACGTATTGGAACAGAACAAAAAGAGCTACATAAGCAGAATTCCAAGGGTCACTGCATTATCATACGAATAGGTTAATCAGCCCATAACTCCTTCGCGTATTCTGCTCCTAATAGTTCTGGCGTACACTAAGCTATGGTACGAATCTTCAGCCCCTCTGGGCACTCTTGCCCGCCGTAGTTTTCAGGACATCTGTGCAGAAAGTGTGCTCGTTTCAATCCGGATATCTTGCATGCAATAATTGAACCATGTATTTGCAATGTGATACCTGTCCAATTTTTCACATCCAACTACAGTAATTGGACCAATTAAGGATGCTGTTAACCCTTGGAAAATAAATCAGCGGTTTGAACTCGGTTGTGCTTTACAGCTAATCAGTGGATTTTTCGAACTTTATTTTGTTCATATATTTTTCTTAGACTAGGTAGCAAGCTATTGAAAGCTATTGAAAGAGCGAAAGGTAAGACACAACCTGCAAGCCACCTGTAATAAAGCAGTAAACAAGAGGGGGAAGTCTCATATTTTTGATATTCTATGAGCTCTATGTTCCCCTCATTTATTTTTTCTCCGTACAAATGACTCATCATTTGAAAGGCCATAACTGGGCCTACAAAACAGTGTCAGCGTTCTCTCTATTTTGACTGGACCAAAAGCTACTAACAATTTATGTTGAAATTTTCAAAAGCTTATCAAAACAATGTTAGCAATTCCTGGAACATAAGCATATAACTCAAAATTGGGTATAAATCTTGAAAACTACCGGCACTGTTTAGAAGTTATGTCTTCTCCAGTTCTTATGAACTTGGTTTGGTGAGAAAATATTGAGCCTAGCAATATTCAGAGCTCTAAAGAACAATGTTTAGTTTGCTCATAATTTCCTTTGTTTTCACAGAGCACCTGGCCATATTAGTCAGGAATGAAAGGACAAGAACCAGGCACATAGTGCTGATGTGTGAAACTCTGCACACCATTATCTGATCTATCTCAAGTAAATAACGCTGAAAAAGAAAACACTCTCTGAGGGTTAACAGTATCCTTAATTGGACTGTGTATTTCAGCCTTTGTCCCCCAAAGTAGCTTTTCTGTACATTCTGCATATCGTTCGAAAGGTTATAACAGGCCATCACGAAACAGTGTCAGGGTTTTCTCTATCCTTGGCTGGATCAAAACATATAAGCAATTTTAGTTAAAATGTTCAAAACGCTTGAAAAAAATGATGGACAAATTTCCAGAATGTAGGCCTATAACTCAAGAACGGATAAAAATCGGGAAAATTAATTGTCAACCATATTTCTTGAATCAAGATCTCCTAGGGTTCTTTTGAGAATATTTTTGTGGAAAAATATCAAACTCAGGGGGACTTACAGCTTAGAACAAATGCAGAATGTAGGCATTCAACTGATTTTCGATAGAGCACTCAATACATTTTCTGGACCATTCTGCGATAAAGGAATTTCCATTCTATTTTCAATGCCGACCAGACTTTACTCTTAAAGGCAAAGATATGCAAATTCCACGTTCCGAAGATACAGCAACAACCGCAAAAAATTTCTGAATTTTTCCGTCCTTATAAATTTGAATTCTGGCCCACAGCTGCATTCACAGCTCATTCAAACTCTCTCTTTCACAATTTGTTGTCAATGGTCGCCATTCTTTGATGAGTAAATACCAGTATCAAAATTTTTTGATTTGGGCATCAAACTTTGCCACAGAGTTCATCTGAAAATGGTTTGATGCGGGGATGTTCCCAATGGCGCTTAACTGGAGATTAACAGTTGAAATCGCTCGGCATCGAAAGTTTAACTCCCATAATAAAACCCCCAGTGGGAAACCACAAGGAATGGCACTTTCTTTCGTCCATAGTCTGAGTGTGGTAGTAGGCTTCCATACTTTCCATTACTTGTTCTTGTAGCAACTTCATATTTGATACACCTCCTCCTGGCCAGTAACCTTCAGTCCCAAATGCTGCCTGTACGTTTTCTCATCATGGAAAACCGCAGAAAAGCGGCCACCGTCCAATAAAAGTTTAGCAGCCACCTGGCTTGTCCCAAATGAAAAAAATAAAGAAGTTTGCCTCAGAAAGTGACCATTTTCTGTAAAACTATCCGATGTTAATACAAAAATTAGGGCTAAAGCATAAATTCTGCCATCAGAACTGATTCCTTTGTACCAAAAATACTTGATTTTCCCCATTCTCTCAAGAAAGATCCGTATTTCGTAAGGTTTAAAGGTTAAAGGGTCTACAGAACTATTTTAGTAAACCTTCTGTATAGCGGCCACCTCTCAATAACAGCCACCTAACATGGGCGGTAGAAGTGGCCGCTATTAGAGGTTCCACTGTATTTTGATAAGGCACTGGCACAAGGTAAGGGGACAACTCTTTTGCCAGCAGTTTTATTCTTTTCCTGAAGAACTGAACAAGGTTTATCGTTTTTTTTTCTTTATAAAAAGCAGGAGACAATAAAAAAAAAAATGAGATTTCACATTGCAAACAAAATTAAATTTTACTTTGAATGCAGGTTCAGAATGATGGGACTCTCAATCAAAGTACTGTGGACCACAGCACTATTAGCTCAAGTTACAGTATATTGCATCAACATTCTGAAGTTCAACTGCGAGGATTACTTGTCAGTAGACACTGACAAGGAATACTACCAACCGCATCAAGATACTTACATCAATGCCACACCATTCAAATCCATGCAAGCAGTTCTTCACACCGAGTGTCTACTGGAGTGTAGAGCGGAGTGTAATTGCATGTCAGTGAACATTCGTCCCTCTAATTCTACTCCAAA
>JAOBRC010763339.1:0-10169 GCA_027575255.1 Scolionema suvaense | reverse complement strand
GATTGTGGCACGGTTTCTGTACTTAGAAAGGCTCTTGGTCTTATATCTATTTTGAATGCTCTATTAGGAATTAATGCAAACCACTGGTTGAGAGGGGAATTCTTTTCTTAACTAGTCTGTGCTTAGAACTGATGAACTTAAGTTGCTGCTTATCTCATTGTTAGGGAGACAGCTGGTCTGGCTTTCCTGTCAAAACAGTAAGTTCACAGCGTTTTTTCTTTTCCTTATTGCCTGCGTCAAGTCGAAGGTTTTTGTTAATGTAACATTCAAATATGTGCTCACTTATACAGTTGGTGTTATCATGTTTTCTACTGTGTCAAGTAAAAGGTTTTTGTTAAATGTTACTCTCAAATACATGTACTCACTTCACCAAATTATGTCCTGAACTGATGTGAATTTAGATTGTTGTACTCATCCAGAGGTAAGAAAAGACTTCTTCTTTGTTCTGCAATGTGGCGCTGTGCAGAGACCTGTAGGTTGAAAATTTGGGCTATTCAAAATAAAACTCATTGTGAGATGCAGGATAGAGATGCATGAGTGCTTGTTAGTTGATTTTGTACGCTGTAAATTGACAAAGAACTTTCAGCAGCTCTTTGACTCTTTTAATAGGGAATGACTTTACTACTGATGGGCAGTGCTGATGCTTTACCTGTTGCTCCAGTTCAAAAGACACAGTTTATTGAAGATATGGATGAAGGCCAAGTGCAAGTAGTTAGTATTTTTCGCTGTAACTACTTTATGCTTCAACAGGATTCCTGGCTGGTTCAATTGTTACTAGGAGTGTTTCGAACTACGAACAGATACTTGTTACCCATTTTAGAAGTGGTGTCTTTGTCATTAACAATGAATTGGTTTTTGTGTCACCCTGTATACATCTGAACCCGTTTTGGAATGTTGTTCATGACATCCCAATGATTTTTTTGTGTTTCATTTATTTTCTCTGCTATTTTTGATTGTTGTATTATATATGTGGGTATGGAATCCTTTGGTGGATATTGATCTACTGGTGAGTGGAATGTCTGTGTATGACAGAAGTGCTTATCTGTATTGAAGTACACTGACATAAGAAATTAGGATGTTTCTTGTATTCGTCATTCACATTGCAGTATTTTGGTGTTCTTCAGAACTTTGCGGCGTTGTTATGTAAAATCACGCTTTACACTGTGCTGAATAATTTGATTAGCAAGGCCTATCAAATTGGGCTATTAAAATGTGTGAATAGCTGATATGCCAAATTTCATGATCTCACATTCTGTTGGTGAAACAGAGCCTTTCCAGTTTTTTTTACCTGATTGTAGTGCCATGTAGTGCACTGAAGATAAAAAAAATCAGTTCTTTAGACGATGTGAAGTCCGACTCTATCAGTTGAAGGTTAATTCATTGAAAACGTTTTCAGTGGCTGATTGTATTTCGACTCCTATTTCAGGGCTCTTGTTGCAAGTCATTGAATGTATCAGGTTCCTATTTGCGTTGTACGATGTCTTGGAACTCAGATTTAACGTTGGCATGACAACAGAACATGAACTTGCTAAATGTTGGCATGACAACAGAATATGAACTTGTACTTGTATCGTCCTTCCTGTTTATAGTTGACGATTTCTACTCCGTTTGATATTTCTCCTGTTACTGATACAATCCCCCAATGTTGTGCATACTAGGTCACATTCATGATTTACGAGCTGACGTATTGTGCAGTAATGTATTGTTTTTATTGTTACTGGCGCTTTCATGTAATCTTCTTGTTTAATTGAACCGATTTCTTTATCTGTTAGGCTAATTTCACTGCTGGGTTAACAAATCTTGGTAACACATGCTACATGAACGCTACTGTGCAATGCCTGAAAACTGTACCTGAACTACAGGATGGTCTTGACAGGTTTGTGGTTGTACATTTCTCAGCGGTGTTCAATTTATGTCGATATTTCTTGAGTAAATAAGAATCATCTTGATGATATACTACATTTAGTAACAGATAGGTGTTTGAGTTGTCATTACAGGCCTGTAAATAGTGCCGGACATAGGACATTTGTCCGGCATGACCTCCGAAAATTACTCCAATGTCCGGCATAATGCCCTTCATGCCTGACAAAATTGTCTGGCGTGCTAAATTCTCACTCCCTTCTAGCGTCTGGTATAAATTTAGAATTCCTGACCAAAGAGACTTGGTACATAAAAAAAATAGACTGATGGCAGCAAAACTTAAACAGAACAAGGTTTAGAAACACTCCCTTAAGTCCTTATAAGTGTTTTTTCACATTCAGCGAGAAGTCCTGAAAACACAAAATCATCTCTTAATACCTGACAAATGTCCGGTATGATCCATCCTATGGCTGACATTTCTGGCTGGCACTTGGGGAGCACTATTTACAGGCTTGTATTATTAAGTTAGCTAACTCTTTTTCCTTGGGTTCGTTTTTCATACTTTCTGGTATTTGTTCACAGGTATCAGGGTCAGCTTAATTTTGGCTCAATTTTGGGGGATCCTTCGCAAGCAATCACTGTTGGTAAGTTGACCTTTCATTTGTATGTTTGTTTTCAATTCCTGGTATTGGTCATGGTGACTTGCTTAGTAGCTTGTTGAACTTCGCATTGATAATAGCATGCCATGAAAAGAAAACAACATCTAAGTTTTAAAAGTACTAGTAAACTGTTGAGGAATGCTGTGGGTGTGATAGGCAGTTAGAGGTATGTCTCCAATGAGTATCAGAAAAAACTTTTTTTTCCTGATTTGTAATCAGTTCGCTTCCTATTGATGCTACTCCGGCTTATGACTGAGATGCGAGGGATCACTCGTCCCCTCCTCCTCACATGCCTAAATTTCACAAGGTGAGTGATAAATAGGTCTCTTAGGCCACTTAAAGGTGATCTGTTAAAAATACATAGCCTCATTGTGCATTTTTTCAACATGATTATGGCATGAAGTCCTTTTTCCCCCACAAATTGCTAGTGTTTTTATGTTGTGATATTGTCGTTTGCCCTCCATGTATTCTGTGTGCTTTTTCTTAGAGTAGAAATCTGCCATAATCTTAGACAACAGTGAATTCGAATGCCATCAGAGTTTATATACTAAAGCTATAATAAAGGAGTAGTAGCTGAAACAATTTTATTCGGCAATGAAAGACGTTTGTTATGAATAGGTAGTAAGACGCTGTACTAAGATGAAAGTGGGAAGTGAAACTTGCCTTGCTAGCAATCTTATCTGAGCGTTGGTGAAAATGCATCAATACTTCATCTTTATGTTATGTAGTAATAAGACGTCAAGAAAGTTCATGCCCTAGTTCAATGAATTCATTCTACTATTATGTTTTATTTTGGACATATGAGGTACACTTTCATTGTTGATCTCACAGTAGTTTGTTTAAAAATTAGACTCTTGCTTTAGCTGAAGAGTCCTTGAAAATGAGTTTGGCCCGTCCATCCTTCTGTCCGTCCATCTCCAGCACATTTTCGCAGATAAACCTCAATGGATTTTTCTGAAATTTGGTGTGGTGATAATCCGTAGTTGAAGAAAATTGATGGGGCTGTTTTTTTTTTTAAATATGAATTGCTTGTCTTGCAGATGGCGATTTATGCCCCCCAAACTACCCTTTTTAGTTCTTTTTTGAAAATTTTTCAAGATCCAATCATTTCTAAAATGTTTTATAATCTGGTCATTACTCTTTTATAATTTCTGGTGAGACGGCAGAGAACAATGATAGTTATCATGCGGAGCGTGTGTCATACATGGGAGAAATTTGATTTGTGTTGGGCGTGGCCATTTTTGTCCTAGAATGACCCCTTCAGGGTTATTTGAAAATATTTCTTGATCGGTTCATTACTTATTTGCATTTTTTTGTGTGTTAAATTTAATAGCAATTGTAGTCATGTTATGGACCATCTGTCACACCTGAGTTTGGCTTGGGCGTGGCACTTAATGTGCAAAAATAGTTAGTTTTCAGTTGTTTTCATTTGAACCTCTGTAAACATAGGAGTTCTATATTGTTGCTGTTGGCCGTCTGTGGTATTTCATTGTTTGCCATTAAGTTTGTCGGAGACTACTAATTTGGTGAATTGTTTGATCTGGCTTCATCTTTCATAGGTATATAGTGGCACAATTAAATGTTATTCTGTCTTGTTTTAATTATAGGAATCAGAGACTTATTCAAGTTGATGAATAAAGCCTCATCTGGTATGCCGCCTATTATATTTTTGCAGGTGAGGCCTATAGTCTATCTTCTGCAGTTAGGTCGGATAGAGGTTTTTTTCTCTCCCTGTTTTTGACTCTTTGTAATACCTTTTGAGTGGATTTTTCATTGTATCTAAAAGTTTCTGGCAATTAATATTTATTTCCCTCATACATTGTCCCCAAATTTTAGGTCATTTTGATTAGTGCAGAATTATTCCAAATTCTGTCAGAGCTGTCTGGTACAACCCCATTTCGTTTTACATAGGTTTGTTACTCGGGTGCGCACACTACTGGGCAACCTCTTTCCTACTCAATTTGAAGCTAACTGGGAGTAAGCACTGAACCCAATGGATGGCTTCTGGAAAGTATCTCAGTTGAAATTTCGTGTTAATTGTACTTCTCCTCCCTGCCTTGTAAGTAGGGTTATACGAATTGACTTTGAAACCAATCACTGTCTTTCATTTATTCCATGGATTGGTTCTAAGTTGTGCATAATTTCATGTTATTATTCATAGAATGTGTGTGGTGGATATGAATATGTATTATATTAATATATATTATCATCTTGCTTTGTTTTGAAATTTTTCCAGGTACTGCATTCAGTCTTTCCTCATTTTGCTGAGAAAGCAGAAGGCGGTGTTTATCAGCAGCAGGTGTGCCTCTTTGTATTTTCTTTGTTTTGATTATGGTGAATGTAAAACACTAACAATGTTGATATTGTTTTACGTTTTTTACTCCAGGTGTTTTATAACTGTTTTCGGAGTTACCTGGCGTAAAGTAAATATATCTAAACACCTATCGCAGATAATGTTACGCATTCACCTTCAGCTGTACACTCACGGTGCCATTTAACTGTGTTTCTACTTGACATAGCGAGCACGCCTGGGCTCTGTATCTCATTTTTTCGTTACTGCTTTAAAGCACCCTACAGAGTGTGGTGTGACTTGGGTTTTCACACAATTTGTTTGCGAATTTTTTTGCCCTAAACAAACTTTTTTCTTCTTATTAGTATAGCGTTATGTTATCCTTGCCAGTGCACATTTTGGGTCTGTAGTTGATGTCGCCTTTTTTTCCTGATAGAGAGACTTTTTTTTTCCATCTAAAGTGCATGGTTGTGGTGAAAGTTATTGAAATTTGGTAAAACATGGTATCTCAAATGCTGCTGATCAAACAATTTCTCTTGGTTGTGTCTGAAATTGATCGATTTGGAAAATATTTAGAGATTCATTGATTAAATGTTTTGTTATTTTTATTGTCCAGGGCCTGAAATAGTGCTCAAGGGTCGAAAGAAGGAAAAAATTGTTGCCGGACATATTTTTCGTTCAGTGACACATGCGAGACAGCAATGCTGTTGAGCTTTGCAACTGGGATTGTATGGAGGGCATTGGGAGCCCCCATGTAGGGTCCAGGGCAAAGCCCTGGAATGCTTAGCATTTATTACGGATCAAAGGCTCTAGATTGCCTAAAATTTAATAATTCTGATAGGAGTTACTTCTCGTAACATTTAATTGTCAAGTCGAATCGGTTCTAACGATAGCAAAACAGTGGCTAGGTCCCACCCAAAAAACAACGATTTATATTACAAGCGGATAGCCAAACCTTCATGATTTTACTTTCAAGTTCACCTCGAGCAAATGCTGCATGAAATGCAAGACAACCTTTCTTGCACTTCATTGTCGTCATCCCTCCGCGTTGTGTCTGTCCTCTCACATTGCTTCAATCGAGAAACCCTTGCGTCCAGATATCCTGCAACCATTTGCATTCCGACCTCATACCACGTTGTTGAAGACGTGGGTACTTTAGCCCTATTCAACCTGGGCTTTTTGGTGCTGTGCGATACCTGGGAGTGGGGGGCGAATTCCGCCCCCCCCTCCATATTTCTGGAACTACTTATCTGATAGTATTGAAACTTGGTACACGCATTTATTAACCCTTCATGCATATGTTTGCCAATTTTCAAGTCAATAGGGTTAATAATGCATGACCTATGACGTCATAAGCGAAATGACCCATTGTCAGATGTGACAAAGGACCCGTTTTAGCGAAAATTGCTCAATAGCGATTTATTTTTCGCAAGAATAGAAACTATACACATATTATATATCAATGGAAAGCTCTTGCAAAGGGCTTTCTTTTGATGCCTCATTTTAAAAATTTGAGCCAAAATTCCCCAAGTTATGAGCAAAAATGTGTTTTTTTAGATAGCAGGTAATTATCAAAAAGGGCGTGGCCTGGATGAACAAAACATTTTTGGAACCTGATTTTTTGCTCAGAACATGTCTCAATAAATTTTAGGAGTTCTCCAAATGTTTCGAGACGCAGCAGGCTTCCAAAAAGCAGCATTTTTCGAAAAACCGGAGGGGGGGGGGGGGGCTTGTTGATTAGGGTTAAGGATCGAATGCCTCAAGTAGCACGATCGTGTTCTGAAATACATCTTGGTTTGACCAGTCATTGTCCTACTACAACATATCGTTGCTTGTTTCTTATGATTGAAATTGTACGAATATTTTTTACCCTTTTTATTGTCCATAGATATGATTAGTTGTATTCACTAACCAAACAGTCAGTAAAATAGTTACCTAAAATAATGTATGTATTCATTTTGTTTGAAGTTGCACATGCATATTGCTGCTTTGATGGCAAGTAACAGGCGATGACATCCGATAGATATCATCAAGGAAGCCTTGATCCCGCAACATGATCCAAACAACAATTTCCGACTCACACATATGTTCAATGCATGGGGAACACGGAGAGAAGCTAAGGCGGACTTGTGAAAGACTGTCATGTTGTGAGTCAAAACAAATGCTGCAATTTGTTTGATCTGCTTGCACATGGTTTTGCTGGACATTTAGGGAGAAACCAAACACTTTTGAGTGGCCATGTTTGAAATCCTGCCGGACATGTCCGATGTCCGGCAGCTATTTCAACCTCTGGTGCTGGACATCAGGCATTTGTCCGGCAAATTTTTATTGTTTTGGGAAATTTTTTTGGTGATTTTCAAATAGTGCCGGTCAATAATTACTGGCACTGAGCTAAACAGCATGCCCGGCAGCGTATGTCCTTTGACCGGCATACGACTTGCAACCTTCCTCAGAACAAAACTTTCTATTGGTCATTATTCAAGCACCGCAAATGACCTGATTACTTGAAACCTTATGATAGCAATCAATCTTTATTCTTGTTGTGCGCCAACAGACAGAACTCTGGCGCGCCATACTGGCACACGTTAATTTCTTAGAATGTTGGAATATGATTACTAGCATTCAATACGCATGCAATAATCTCAGTCGGTTACTGTTGAGAGGAAGAGACGATTCAGTGTGTGGTTTGTAGACTTAGTAGGGTAGAAAAGATCAGAAAAATTCTTAAGAATTGTTAATTTGATAGACATAAAAACAAACGAAAGACGTCAAAAAGGATAGCCATAACAAGAAAATGGCACAAATGTGCAATTTAAAACAAGACAAACAATTGCATTGCTTTAAAAATAAACCGAGTGCAAATGGCTACCGAAACACTAACAGCAACTGCAGCTTCCATGGAAAACAAATTGCTGCGAAATGCCTTTTCCCCTAAGAGACATTCAGTCTTGATCACTAACATGGACACAATGCAATGCCATTCCAGGCCTTCCTCTTGCAAATAGTGCAGAAGTAACTCTAGTATTTGCGAGGTATACAAGAAAACCAATAGTCCACTTCAACAAGGTGATTTACAAGATGTTGGGAACATCGGGTTTAAAAACTGCTATCAAGTTTAAAATTGACAATGGCCAGTTGCCTCTTTACATTCATTTGAAACCTGTAGGATAATAACACTATGCAATTAACCACTGTGCACATTCAAAGATGTGCATGCACAATATCGTGCAGACCTTTGGCACTACTCCCCTAGCAACTTATACTGTACACATTCAAAGATGAGCATGCGCAATATTGCATAGACCTTTTGCATGGCACCGCTATCGACTTATACTGTACACATTCAAAGATGTGCATGCCCAATATTGTGTAGACCTTTTGCATAGCACCGGTAGCGACGATTGGACCACTAAGACTTCTCATCTGTGGTAGGAGTTGCCAGTCCGCATTCGGAGCAGAAAGTTAACCCTTTGTGGCTCAGGTTTGTTGTTCCTGCAGCAACGCCTGATCACCGTTGGCGCCCCATGGCACCTCCCCTATTTCATTGTTAAAGTTAAAATCCAGTCTATCTCTTACATGGTGTCGACATAAACTGTCTACAAGCGAGTTTCACAGTCAATAATTTGTCCGGCATCGCCTCCACAATGCCGGACAAGTGTGACCGGAGACTAGAAAACATTATTTCAGGGCTTGTTGTCATACTTTTGATCAATATTAGTTATGTTCAGAATCATGTGTTATACCTGTGAAAGTTTAAGGTCTGAGTTCTCATCTGTCATCCAAAGACTGGCTGTTTTTTAGATGTATGACTTTCATGATATTTTACTGCCCAAATGTATTAGTAGGTGATTAGTTAATTTCTCATGTTCAAGGAATTAGACTGTATTTGCTGGCATATAAGCTGCATCGCACGTAAGCCACACACACAGCAGAACTTGATAAGCTTCACCTTCTTTTCCCCAATGTCTTATCTACTAAATATATCAAGCATTTTGAAGATTCTGTTGCTTGTTGCATGATTGAACATTGTCTGTTTATCACCAGAGGAGTGGTATCAAAAACACCTAAGTGATGCTGAATGTGACTCTTGAATGGCATGTGTGTGGTCCTGTGGCTTTTTCACCAGATAAGCCTCAGGCCGTCACTATGTGAAGGAGATACATTGCTGGCCCCGTTTACGTCAACCCTTATTTAACGCTGGCCCGTTTAGTGCCGGACCTTATTCTGCCTTATCTGAGTGAAAGCCAGGTCAAGCACTTATAGGAACACCTCTAGTTTTGATGGGTTGCCAGAAATTAGGGATACTGAAATGGTTTCGGAACGCCTGTGCCAAACTGCTCAAAATGGCCAGATTACTATAATTGGTTGTTCAGTGACTCATGTGAAAGTCTAGAGATTATTTCATCTATTTGGTAAAAGAAACGTCGCATGAGTTTATTTAACAATTTTCGGATTCAGCAACATGGTACTACAAAACTCTATCTCAAATTTTTATAGCTTGTTTTGTTCTTGAAATATGATATATCATGATCATAGCTTTTCATTTGCATTGACCTGGCTGCATGCCAGTTGAATTTAACAGCGCGTAATATCCAAACCAGAAACGAACTTAAAATTTTGAGACATGGTTTTGCAGATCTATTCCTCCTCTTTCCATTTAGGACAATTGTGATATTTCACTTTCATCTGCAGAGGTATTATAGCTCAAATATGCAGGCATATGTCTTAAACTTTCGTCTGTCAGTTGTTCTCAGAGAACTTGCTCTGAACATCCTATTCAGATAGTGGCATTATTGTTTCACACAACTTAAGAGCCATCACAAGCGATGATCATATTGAGAGTTTAATCACCACTCATTCAGAATGTGAGCAGGGCTTGGTAATGGCATGATACGAAAGCACAATAGGACAGACAATAGCAGATCTTTGAAAGGGAATTGTGAGTGAAGGGCGTGATCTTTTGGAATGGAACCTGCACTGTTTGTTAGAGTCTGATTTTGTTTACCAACAAAACACTTTCCGTATCCTTAATGCCATTTAGGGCCAGCGTGAAAGCATTATGCGATTTCGCAAAGCCCTGAACTCCCTTCCCCAACTAAAATGAAGGTTTGACTTAGTAGTTTTTTGCGAAATTGTGTTTTGGAAAAAAACATTCCGAGGTAAGCTTTCGCAGGCAGAAGTTTGTAAACATTTTTGTGAGATAAACTTTCGGGGATAGGCGCAAATTCGTGAAATTCACATAAGTTTTTATGAATAAAGTATGCATTTGTTGCTGCTATCAATTTTGTTGTACAGGATGCAAATGAGTGCTGGACACAACTTGTTCGTATGATGCAACAAAAGCTTCCAGCTGTTACTGG
>JAOBRC010763228.1:0-10170 GCA_027575255.1 Scolionema suvaense | reverse complement strand
TTTCAGGGGTAGGGCTAAACAAGGGGTGGCCTAGGGATGGTTAGGCATAGCCTAGGGGTGGTTTAGGTGTGGTTAGGTGTGGTTTAGGGGTGGTTTAGGGGTGGCCTAGGGGTGGTTAGGGGTAGCCTAGGGGTGGCTAGGGGTGGTCTAGGGGTACCACTCCTTTAATAATGTACGATGCAAAAATAAAGAAGGTTAAACAGAGCCAATGTGTTAAGTGAACCGTGAGCAACCATTAAATACTGACACTGACCTTCTTGTTGGTAACACCAAATTGCTTTTACTACTTAGACAATCTTAAATTAAAGGGAAAGCAGTACGCAGAATGTAGCTCAAGAAACATTTTCCAGCAAAAACAAAATGAGCACAGCTGAACTGCTATAGTACATGTTCCATGAAATACCTTTAACCAGGGATCTTGCAAGTTGAATAGGAGTATCGCGGAATCAAAGCCCCACCAGTTCAATGTTTTCATTTTGTGACGTGTCACACGTCACAGAGGTATCAAGCTATATAGCAATACCCTAGAGCATTCTTCAATGGATATCCCAATGCAATAGGTACAATAAATGTAATACTTCACCACAAAATTAATTTGATTCTACCATAATAAATAGAATACTATTCTTTTAGATCTAATTTAGCTATTTCAACTCATCTAAGCATAATAAGTTTCTGGTCCTAAGGAATCTGATCATAAAAAGATTGAATTTGTACTGTATTGTTCTCTGAGTTAGACTTTTCCTGTGCAGGCTTCTCAAATAGACCCGCACGATCGCGTGCGTGCATCCTGGCACGCAGGCAAAGTCAGAAGACGAGCGTGACTGATCGCGCGGGCAAACAGCAATGTTTGCTGCAAAATCCCACCAGCAGCTTGTTTCATTCATTGCTGTATCTAAGAATAGATATGAATTACATTTCAAAACATTCCTGTATTCCTCCGTTCCTTTCCTGTATTCCCCATTCCTGCATTTACAGATAGCCTGAATTGTATTTTGCACTTCCTCCATCTGCCAAGCTTGCGAAATGAACACCAGCTGCGATCAATTTCGATTAAATAAGCTGTTTAGCACCCTATCAATTACCATAATCTGCATGGGCCCGACATAACAAAAGAACACCAGTATTTATAGTGAAAGATGTTTGACGAAAATGTTCAGTCTTGTCTCTGTGTGTCAATCATGTCAGCCAACAAGGGAAGCACCGTGAAGCCAGTAATTTTTCGGTCGTGGGGAGTAACGCGCATCGGTTACCATGTAGAAAAAGAAAATGGTTCGGATATGTTGGTCAAAGTCTGGTGAAACATTGCACTTTTCTTTGACGTATGCAGCAACATTATGAGCAAGTGGATTAAATCTACCAGATGCTTATGAAAAGTTGTGCATGTGCGCGAGCATCATATTATATTATTACAGTCCCACAATTAGATGGATTACTAAAAAATCTCTGGCTGATTGAAAACTATGTACCCTGCAACTTAAGTACTTAAAAAGTCATCCTGCACTCCAGCCAGGTGAAGGATTGATCCCTCGTGTTTGGGGTTCACAGGTAAAACGCCTCCGGTTGCCTGAGTTCCTTGGAGGCTCAAATTTCTTCAATAATTAATCACCATATGACTGTACCTCAGTGTGCCAGTAATCTATCGCGCGGGCAGCTCTGTTGACATACACTGTACTTCGTGTGGGCACTAAATTCAAGATTGAGAAGCCTGCCAGTGGTGCTAAGTGATTGGTGAATGTGTTTCCACAATCATATGGATCATTAGTTAATGCACAAAATGCATGAAAGACAATGTAATGAAGAACAAAACAACAATGTCAAAAGAAGTGACAGGTAGTCTGCTGGGTAGCATCTAAAAACACCAATACTGCGCAAGTGCAGGCCGAGAAATACATCTCCACTAAAAAGCAATGGATGTCCCCCTTCCATTCTCAGGTCTCCCGTTATTGTTGTCCCCACTATTTTCACGAAAATTTTTGGGCCTGCCCTTCAGTAGGATATGTCATGTGGATTACCTTATTAAAGGAAATTAACGAATCATAAAATAAGTGCATCATGAAATCAATGCATCATAGTATTAACGCAGTCTGTGAAAAAGTTGCATTTTGGAAGCATAAAATTAACGCAGTTTTACAAAAAATAAATTGTGGATGCATGAAATTAACACGGATTAGGGAAGTAGAACAAAAAAAAAACATTTTTCTAAATTTTCTTTTTTTCTTTTGTTATGCAATGGGTTAAATACTGATATTGAACCACCTCTGCTGACTTCCACCCATTTAAAATTGCCTTTTTCGCACTTTTTGTATTAAATGAACACTCATGAAATTAAGACCGTCACAAAATTATTTCAAGGCCTGATTGTACTTTCAATGGTCTACAGGTTGAAAAGATGACATCATAAGGTGGGTCAGTATTTGACAGAGCAAGAGAATATTATGTAGAATAAGGTGACAGCATAGTCAGAAGACAGAGCAATATAGGTTATTTTTGTTTTGGAGTGATTGAAGACCACAGGGTATTTTGTTCCATATTGAATTTTTAGTGCAGTACAACTCACGACCCAGTGCAAAAAAACACGGAGGACTTTCCTTTCCTGACGGAAAAGTTTGAAAGTGATAAATAGCAAGAAAATATCAGAGAAGCAAAAAGTTCAAAATATATGCATTGTGAAAGAGTAGACCAGGAACTGTAAAAATCATGGTAGAAAGGGTTATTTCAATACGTTGCAAGTTTGACGGGCTCTAAATCATAAATTTCGGTAGCAAAGGATTTACATTGACCATAAATTATCATAATTTTTTGTAACGTTTCAGAACATGAAGAAAAATACCCAAAAGCTGCTAGTGTTGTGACATCACATGACATCAAAAGTGGTAAAAATGTCAGTAAAAACATAGCTAACTTATAGGTCATTGGCGGAACCATGAAAGCACTTAAATAATGATCAATCCAAATCAAACTTACCATCATGGTAGCATACAGACCAAAATCGTTTGCTTAGGTTTTTCAGAGAACACTAACATTAAAAACTTGATTTCAGATCGTTACCTTCATGCCGAATTTCAGAAAAATCCATTGAGCGGTTATCCTGGAAAACGCGTTAGCGACGGATGGACGAACAGAGAGAGGGACAGACAGAAAGACACACAGACCTCATTTAATAGGACTCTTCGGCTAAACTGGGCGTCCAAAAATCTAACTTTATCATTTTGCTTCAGTTACAGCTGCCTGGCCTTTTTCTGGAAATCAAACACATGCCTTGCCACTCTAGAATATGCCCGGCTAGCTCTTCAAAATCATGCTCAATGAATTCTATAGGAAAAGGTCCCTGTAACAGCTGTGGTGTGAAAGAATCGTGCGGATGAAACTTTATGTTTGGCTTAACCCTTTCCTGCCGTGATACGCGCAGAGCGGGCTCAAAACGGACCCTACCTTTCCGTGACACGCGCAGAGCAGGTACTATAAAAATTGAAACTTTGGAGCCAAGTGACGAAGTTTGAACTTGCCTACTTGAGTTATTCTGCAAGATCACAAATTTTCTGAACTCTCAGAGAAAACTGTGTATCAATAGCTTCCAACGATCGGCAGGAATCAGCGTTTGAATACGCAGGACTTTGTGTTCAAGATGGTTTCCTCTTCGGAAGGCTGTTGCAGTCTCAGGATAAAAACTTATACTGACATTGACGATATTTTAGCGGCTGTGACGGATGAAAATGATGATTTAGATTGTTCTGTGGATCTGCGATAATCTGATATTGATACAAATTCAGATGAAAGAGTTGTAGCATAGGTGAGGTTGAGGGTTGAAGCTAGGTCTCTGACATCAACTTTCAGTTCTTGCAAAGAGGCACCTTGCGTAGTGTTAGATTTTATTTATGTTTTGCTTTCTTTCCTGAGATTTTTATGATCACGGTTTGTCTTCCTTGTTTAGAAAACGGTATTTCTGTTTCAGGTGAGCATTACTTGCTCTTTTGTGCTGGTGCTTGGTCGTACCATAATTTATGCAATTCAGCCATAATTTTAGTGAGCGAGCCCCGATTGTAATTTTCTTGGGTTCTCCTACTCCGATTCACTTGAAATTTGGACCAGATGTTCCTTATATATAGCCTGTACCATACCAAGCGCACTGCGCTTCACTTGCTTGCTTGGTCTGTCACCTTTCGCAGCATTTCTGCGTTTGGTAATTATGCCGTAATGAGTACATTAACGCCACCAGTGACTTCAACTCATCAATTATGCATGATTTATGTACTGATTCAATACAAACTGATGTAAATCAAGAGGTTGCTATAGGAACACCTGACGCAAACTGGCAAATAATTAACAAGTTCGCTAATTTGAAAAACGGAGCTTCGTGCCAAAGTAAGCAGACTCTGAGAGAACTTGGTTCGAGCAGAGGCTGTGAGCAGGCTACTTATATGTTGCAGATTCGTAATTAGGAGTTTGAACCATATAAGAGATTGGTTACTATTTTTCGTGCATCAAGTTTTCAAAATTTGAACAAGGGTTAAAAACTGTAGCTGTTTGGTAACTATCAAGCTTTTTTCACCTTGCAGTAGGACCAAATCGTAAATTTTCTAACAAAAAATTACAATGGGAAACATACATACTCGCCCTGAGCTTACTTAACGTCTGGACCCCTTAGGAGGGCGTTTATTGAAGGGGGTGCTTATATATTTGAGCGGGGCGCTTATTGCAAACACAGATTTACTAACAATTTTAAAAAGAAAAAAGTTCCCATGTCCGTATGACCAAAAAGATAAAAAATAAGAATGTAAGCGCAAACAACTGTGGTGTAATTCAACATTTCGTACTATATCACCTTTCAATTATTTTCTTGTCGAAAATTGGAATTAAGCACCAGTTTCTCAAGATTTGAGGGTAAGCGCTTATTTGAAGGGCGGGTGCTTATTCGAGGGGGTGCTTATTCAATAATTTCACTTCCAGGGTGGGCTCTTATTCAAGGCAGGCGCTTATTTGAGGGAGGCACTTATTTGAGGCATTATGGTATGCTGACATCAGTAGAAATGAAGCTCACGGAATAGATCACAGGACTGATTTTTGAAAGCTATATACTCACCTCTATGTATATACCAAAAGTCAACTATAGTGGTTTAAGTATAATATGTGTTTTACATAACGGAATAATACAGTACACACCTACGCTATCTAGCACAGGAACAGAGAAACATATCACACTGGATTACCAGCAAACTGAGTTTTCTACTTTTTAGTCAGACAGACCTGATTTTAAACATCTGATAACAAAACTAAGTTGGCCAAATTCCACGACCAAAACTGTAGCTGTTCAGAAACTATCAAGCTTTTTTCACCTTACAGTCGGACGAAATCGTAAATTTTCCAACAAAAAAATTACAATGGGATACACGCATACTCGCCCGGGCGCTTATTTAATGTTTGGAACCTTTAGGAGGGCGTTTATTCAAGAGGATGCATATATATATATTTGAGGGGGGTGCTTATTGAAGAAACAGATTTACAAACAATTTTAAAAAGAAGAAAGATCTCATGTTCGTATGACCAAAAAGATAAAAATAAGAACGTAAGCGCAAAAAACTGTGGTGTTTATTCAACATTTCGTACTATATCACCTTTTCATTACTTTCTTGTCGAAAATTCGAATTAAGCACCAGTTTCCCAAGATTTGAGGGTAAGCGCTTACTTGAAGGGTGGGTGCTTATTCGAGGGGTGCTTATTCAATAATTTCACTTCTAGGGTGGGCACTTATTCAAGGGAGGCGCTTAGTTGAGGGAGGCACTTATTAGAGGCATTATGGTATGCTGACATCAGTAGAAATGAAGCTCACGGAATAGATCACAGGACTGATTTTTGAAAGCTACGTACTCACCTCTCTGCATATACCAAAAGTCAACTTTAGTGGTTTAAGTATATTATGTGTTTGACAAGCCCACATAAAATAGGGTCAACATTGAAGTATAACACGGCCAACCTTCATATCAGCACTAGGCTAAGAATTTAGATAGTGTCATTTGCTTGATGAGGATAAACAGAGCAGGGTTGAGGAATCCTTGGCTTTCAAGCAGTTCTCCTAAAATACATATATGAAAGCCATATGAGAAATAAGGGTGAACACATTTACGCCTGTGACGGATGAAATCGAGCCGCGCATACTTAGCCTGACTCCATTCTTTTCTTGCCTCGATACACCAACCAATGCTATTGTGCCACACCTGACGAGAATCTGGGATGTAATCATTCTCAGTCAGTGGCCTTGGAAGTTTGTTTATATGGGTTACACCACACTGCTTCGAAGCTTTGATGGCAGCAAGCTTACTGGAGGTGATCATGCTGATAAAAACGACAGAATGGAGGCATAAAAAGGCCACCAGCTAATGAAATAATATGCTTGCTGGTCCTATTATGAGTTGAGCGAGCTATTGCCGTAGACAGGTTTTTTTGGCCCAAAATCAGCTTGTGTTTATGAACAGCCAGTGGAGAGGCGGTATGTGAGATGTTGTGAATAGGGAAAGCGTATTCTGACTTGCTGTTTGAGATTTGTGTTGAGTAGTGTTGTGTCAGGCGATGAGTTAGCAGTACTTTTCGGCTTATGTTTGCGCGGATGCAGCAGTTCGTTTGGGTAAGTGTTAGCAGTGTTTATTTATGCAACAAACTTTTCAGGATGAATAATTTGCTGACCCGTCCTTCCGTCACAGGCGCAATTCCTTATTGGCAGCCTATTATATTGAGTACCTTAGCTTAAATATATGCAGTGCTTTTTCATACCTTATATAACAGCACTTACGACTGTTAGATCTACTTTATTTCCAGAAACTTTCACAAAATGTTTTATCTACTTTCACAGAAATTTTGCGAGTTCGGTTCTCCTGAAAATGTTTACAGAGAAATGTTTACAAAGTTGTGGATATCTCCCCATTTTTTCCCAAAGACGATTTCCCAAAAATTGATCCAGTCCATCTTTCATTACTTTTGGATCTGGATAGCTAGCAACCAAAATTTCACATAAAAATCGCGTTGTGAAAGTTTACCTTGCGAATTTTTCCCAATTCAGAGATCCAAGAAAGTTTATCCAAAAATATTTTGCAAGTTTTGGACCTCACAAAAGTTTTTCTCACGAGAGTTTCTCAAAATAAAGTATTCTAAGTGCTTAGCCTGTCTCCTCCACTTTTCCATACAACATTGGAGTTTATCGAACTAGCTAGCTACCTGCCCCTTCGTTCTTGGGAAGAAGGGTGCTTCCATGTTTACTTCCTGAGTTTAGCTGGATACCAGATAGCTAGCTAGCTAGCTAGGTAACTTTCTGTTTTCGAATTTTCTTCATAACAATCGTAACACGTACAAACCCTTTTTTCCTGTCGAATTGATTGAACAGCTAATATTAACTGTCTTTCTTACCAAGCTTACCCAGCAATATTGCCTAACTGTAAGTATACATTACATCATATATATATAAAATCAAATAGCAGACAAGCAACAATGATGTGGCACTGACATATGTAAACAACAAGGGCAGAATGCTCATATTAATACGCGTCAAGAACATATTTTCTGATCATCGATTTTAACTCCTTTCTAGAAAGATCATGTCCAGGCTTCAGTATTCCGGTGCCTGCGCTACAAATTGCGCATGTAACTAGTCATAGAACTGCGGTGTATCCGCATGATCAATTTTTGATAGGGGCAAAGGTGCGATGCTCTATGTCCTGGAACCATAAATCAGGCATCCAAGGGTCTTTGCAACCTTACTGAAGCATTCTATGACTGTAGTCAAGCTTGCTACCACCGTTTCTGCTTTGCAGGGAGTACAACGCTCATTCTAGGATCAGCTCAATTTTGTTTAACAATGTACATAGCTGATGGAATCACTAATAGACATATGCAGCAATCAGATTGAATCTGCCTCCACGGAACTGATCAAAATATTTTCGAATTGTTTATAGTCACACAAGATGACCTCAGCAAAATAACCAGATGTTTAACAATGAGTGTGATCATGACCAAATTAATGTTTAGATGCTTCAAGATAATATCAATTGATCCACTGTTGATAGTCATTGAATGCTCTTGATTACCACATGTTTGTGGAGGATGCTTGACATCAGTTCCTCCTTCTAGCAACCAGAGCTACATAAATATTTTGCCAGTACATTACTGCTAGCTCTCTGTCCGACCACCTTTCTGCAGATAATGAGATGCAAAAAGTTCAGCTCCCTGTCTTCCAGATAATGAGATGCCAAATGTCTGTCTACAATCCAAATAGTCCTCTCGGTAATGAGAAGCGGAAACTAAGGGGTTGATTATATGGAATGTTTCAGCCCACCTTGGCGGCTTAATTTTGACACTTACCCCTAAACCGTGCAAGCACTGAACAGGGAATGAATGATTTAAAGAACTAACTATCAGACTTTCACAACTCCAAGACAATGACATCCTTACTTGTAATGAAGTCAAAGTTTAAATTTACCTGAATGTTATTGAATAGGAATAATACAAAACTGGTCCACATTTTGTATCCTCATTTGCTGGAAGCACGTCAGAAAAAAAGATAGAACCATGAAAAAACATCTGCACATAATTATTCACAACGTAACTCCAAACAAAGTCAGCCAGACAGGTATTTCCTGATAAGCATTCATAGAAACAATATTGTTGATTTAGAAGGAAAGTAGAGGGAAAATTGCAATGCACTGGGTGTTCAGTACAGATTCCTCTACTTGTGGCTATAGACTGGAAACCCTGTTAGGCAGCTGCATTCCTTCCAACTTCAAGAAATTACAGGAAAGCTGCAACAACTTAACTATATTTTCCTGGCTCATTCTTAACAAAAAGTCCATAAACTACGGTTGAACGAACGATTGAATGAACCAGACACTCCCAATCGGAATTCAATCGCTATGTTTTCGAAGCACATGCTGCTTATTTATTTGAACAGATCAGCAAGGCATGAATAACTGGCTAGCAGTCTGACTGGGGAAGAAGTAGAATTCATAAGAAAGACTGAATCATTCATGCAAAGAATGCTACTACCCCACAAGATTTTCACACTCGCGATCTTCGGTTGCAAAAGAAATCTGGCTGCGGTATAGTGCTAGTGATAGAAGTTCGCCTGTGTGCCAGCATATCGCACGAATCTCATAATAAGTTTTCATTTACATATTCGTAAAGTGCTAAAAACTTGTGATTCAGTGCCGTTTAAATTTAGTCAGAAGCTTAAAGCGGTTCCCGAGATATCCCAATTTTGATGTCAAAAAAAGAAGAGCTTTTCCCTGAAAAATTCCTCATATAATTTTCAGGGCAAAAGTGGGAGAAAAAACCTTTTTGGGGCTAGAATTTGCTTAAAATTAATGAACAAAAGTTACGATAACTCAAGAACAGAAGAATATTTTATTAATATTCTGTAATATCTATGTGAAAGATAGCTACAGACTTCAGGCATAGTTTGGCACATTCACCACATATTCGCAAAATGTACAGTGCCCGCAGAAAATATACATAATGGCGGACGTACTTATGTACATCTGATTGGCTGAAACCCAACTACCGAGTTTTGGAGCTTATGACTGCCTACAATTGCATGCTTATGAATCTATATGCAAGATATGACTCAAACCTAAGTAGCATAACAAGTTCCGTCCATATCAGACCATCCATAGAAGAATTACCACAATCCAAAATGGAGGTTTATGTATGCAAAGGCTAGGCATCACTCAAAAGTAAGTAGCAAAACAAGTTTCGCTCAAATCGTACAATTGGCATATTTAAAACGCTGCAATCTGATACGCCGAAACTTTGAATTCAATTTACCAGCTCTCTAGAATAGCTATCGGCGCAGTACAAAGCACGATAGGCACTTTAAAACTTGAAGTTTCTAACGAACGATAGTAGAAATTCAAAAGCTGCTTGTATAAAAGTAGAAAACGTCAACCAAACTTTTCAAATTGGCGGTTGGGACCCAGGCCCCTGAGTTTCTAATTTCTAGTATCTGGAAAAAGTTTCCGAATTTATTCAAGAAACGTTTAAGCCATCAATGGTTGTCACATAATCATTCAAACGGCGGTAAATGGCAATTACGGCAAGTTGATTGGTCTGAGCAAAGTTAATAGAAACCACCCTGGTTTGGAAGATCGCGCAAAGTCCTATTGTTTCCGCGTCTTGAGAGGCCTGAGG
>JAOBRC010763116.1:0-17246 GCA_027575255.1 Scolionema suvaense | reverse complement strand
GAATGAATGTAAAATAACAGCTATCACACTATCTAATTAAAGTCTGGAGTCAAGCACAATCCTTTAAAACAATACGCTGGTCTTACTGAAAGTGCATTTGGGGTAAAAGATGATCATGTAAAACATCCTGTTTTGTAAAATAAATGCACCTCATACCTCTTTTAACCGAAATATAGCCTCTCAGAGTATTCATTTCTCCTGTCTATCACAGGTGTGTCAGCCGTGAACGTTCTTTCTGAAAAAGGTGGGATAGAGCTTTCACTGTCTTCTACTGAAACACTTCCAAATGCCATCGTGTTCCGCTCCTATTTCCACTGTAACTCTCATAGCGATCGCGATAAAACTGTACTAGGAACTTTGCTTCAAAAAAATCCTGTACGTCACAGAGATGAAGAACCACCTCTACCGATGAATCTGTTTGCTCAGTGTCCGTTTTGTACCGGAGATGTTCCAGAGATTTCAGAGCGAGTCACCTTTCTTATTCACTCTTGCGTGTTCCTCTCTACACTGCCTCAACAACAAACATCTTTGGTCTCGTAGATACGTCTTGTTTTGAAAAAATATTTGTAGGAAACAATCAACATTTTCATTACAGTCCAGGGGGTAATGCTAGTCTTTATGTTCTGTGAGCATCGTTCATTTGCAGGACGAAAAAAAAAAATTAAAATTCGAGATACCCCGAACAATAGAACATTATTTCCATTGAAAATAGTCGTAGTAGTATCATCTAGGATGGGACTATGTTCTCATTTCCAATATATCAGATCCTCTTCATGAAACCTGCGTTTACATGTTGTCTTCAGATCGTAAGTACATGCAAGTGTAAATTACAAGATCGTACATTTCAAAATATAAGCTAATGGAGAGAATACATTTCACCCTGTTAATTTCGATTTCACACCAGGCACGCCATGGGCTCATGCAAGTAAGTTCAATTTCAGTTGTGTATGGAGGTTGGAACATCACTGTTGTAAACACGTAAGACGAATGATGAAATTAAAGTTGATCGTCGAAGAACTTTTCCGGCATTTCAGGCATTTCCAGATAGCATAGCGACTCCATTACAGTCTCCATTGTTTTTCCTTTTCCACGATGAGACAAATCAGTCCTTGTTCTGCATCCAACGTCAGGAAAAAAAGAGTCGACATCGCTGTCGTTCAAGTCCGATGGCCACGAAGCAGAAACAATATATACATCGTAGCTTGGAGCGATACATGGGGCCAGACACTCATTTTGCTCGAATTGTTCGTCGCTTTCTTCACTGCCTGAGTGGTAGTCCATCTTTCGTGGAGGTGAAGTCCCTTGAGGATGGTTCATGCTTTGTGTTTTGACACTGAGAAACGTTGAACTTCTGTTCGCACGGACTTTGCCAGCAGTTGCCTTTGAAATGCTGGTCTGACCATGCGTCATCACCTGTACTTGTGCTCAGACTTCTATTAGAGGATTGCTTTCGTCGGAGTGACAGTGCCAGGGTAAGATTTTTGTTCTTAATTTTTTCAATTCATATATATTTTTTTCTTATAGATATATTTTTTTCTTATAGATATCCTATAACTGTCCCCTGTTGGTGTTATGAATGTCATTTTTGACCGATGTATTGCTTTAAATACCGAAAGATCACATGCTACTAAGGTTTAGGTCGCAGATATGGTAAGCAGTACCTACGCTTTACGTTAAAAATTTATATCGACACCGATGACATAATCGTACCTGTTACTGTGAGCATAGCACTATCATGAATATCAGTTGCTGAAATACCGCTTCCAGCTGCTGACTCTGAAGAGATTACATCTTTATCGGGATGTTTTTCCAGCCGTAACGCATCTAAAGAAACAAGTTTTCCTTAGTATTTTTGAATGTCTACAAATCCTACTAGAAGATGAATTAGCCCGTGAAATAACGCAAGTCCCAGTTTCATACCAAATTATATACTGCAATTACAGAAGAAATGACATGGACGTTTTTCATATATAACTAAGGATGGTTACTCAAGGACAATCTATGTCAACAAATACTATTAGCTGAAAGAATACCAGCAGACATTAACAATCCCTAGATTTCAGAATTTTTCTCCAATTTCAATTTGTCTACCCTGATAAAACTCTAACTTCAATGTCAAACTTACTCTATGCTCAAAGTTATCCTCAGTTTAGAAAAAAACTTCTTGAAGCGATTTTTTGAATAAAGCCATGATTAAAGAGAACTAAGGTCAAGGAATGATGTTTTATTGGAATATTTAAATATGACATACAGTTTTTATTTCATGTTAACAGCTGCTATAGTTCTGGAGATATCGGGTACTAAAGTTTAGCAGCTACCATCTTGCCACTTATTATGCATGATGTCATGTGTCAACTCAAATTATTTATATTACTGTGAAGGAATCACTTTTCCACTTTTCAACATTAGGTAATGATATCTGGCAGATCCATTTAAAAAAATAAACAAAGCATTTTGGTAACTAAGGACATAGTGATGCGTAGCAACGTAAGCATATGACATCATCAAAAACTAAGATGGTAGCTGCTGGACTTTAGGATAGGATAGAATGAAACTGTAGTCCAGATAACGTTCACTGTGCAGTGCCTTGTAAGAATGCGCTGGGCATATTCTCACGTCAACGCAACAGCAGTGTTCATTTTGAAATTTGAATCAGCGAAATAAAACAAGGTCTGCTGCAAGGTCTTCTGTTTTATACTTTTATACTTAGAAAAATTACTGCGAACTGCATGTGAAATTTCGCAAACTATCTACAGATGGTTGAGACCATTCCTTTTTAACATTTATTTGAACGATAACTTTGCTGATGATACAACATTGTAGCTGTGAGATCAAGAGTTGTCAGCAATTATTTCCAAATTGGAGTCGGATTGTTCTACAACTATTTAGCCCTATTTACACTGGACCAAAAAACTTACAATTTACACTGGCGGGGGAAATACTCTCCCCCCCCCCCTAATTTCTGAACAAAGCATGACCAAAGCGTAAAATTTGGTGCAAAGGTGCAAAGATATGTGTAGTTTTAGAAAATGGCCCTAGAATTCGCTAAAAAGTCTAAATTTTGCTGACGTCAGCAAAAATGTTCGCCTAAGTGGACGAGATTTCGAAAAAATTTTCCCACATATCAACGGACCATAAAGTCTGAACCACCGATGCTTTTTCTTCAAATTTGTTTTAAATTACTCCTGATAATAATTCCTTGCTTCTAGGATAGGCTTTTTAAGTTATTTTTGCCGTCTTCATAGTTTTTCAAAACAATTTGGTCAAAATTTGGGTGAATATGGGTCCAGGTACCTGCAAGAATGTCCCAAAAATACTAATAAGATCATCAAAAAATTACAAAATGATCCTTACTGTATCTTATAGCCTACATAATTGTATTAAAAGTCACCAAGTTCCAGCTCTTAAACTTTTGCCATTCAAATATATCGGAAAACGTTTGCGTGGGGGGTAATTTTACCAGTGTAAATAGAGTTAATCTGCATACACTTGCCTTATGCATGGAAACGTTTGGGGAGATCTAAGGGTAGCATATGCACCAGAAAATTGGCCCAAAATTCTGCGGAATTTCAAAACCTCTCAAAAACTATTGCACTTACTACGAAAAGGTGCTATATGATGGTTTCAGGCTCACGACACTCCGTTTTATGAGGTTTTGCAGTGATTTAGCTCAAAAAGACATAAAATGGCCTGACCACCTGTTGATTGGACCCAAATTTGAGGGTGAAGATATCCAAATTTTGAAAAACCGATTAGCGCCCCTAGGAACAAAATAAATTTCAGGAAAATTCACGAAATTTCAGCTCAAAATGCATATTCGTTCCAGAGAAATCTGCAAAAAAACAACAGGGGGGCTCTCCCCCCAGTAGATATAGGGTTAAGCTTGTTACTGGGAGATGTATCTGAAGAAATCTGCAATGTGTTGCTGTATGGATGTCATGACATGGGAGAGCTAGAAATAGCAAAATAAAGATAAAAATTCTTACCCTCAGGTGGATTTGTTTGTAGATAAGGAAGCAATTTGCCTTCCACCTTGCAGAAAACATCACGCGGCTTCTTGTCAAGCTTCGTATTTAGTGGCCATGTTTGTGGAATCTCGATGTTCTCTTTTTGACATGATGGACAAACCGTGTTCGCGAACAGGCGAAGCCCGTGCCATTCGGACGCTAGTGCTTGCAGCTCCTGAAGCAAAACAGTATATATTAACTGCGACACATAAAATTTTGATCAGGAAATTAAGCCTTTTCGCAGGTTGACTACTCCTTGTGTTAGCTTTCGACATTGATAGTTGTCCTGTATAACTGCAGATCAAATTTACAAAACATAATTAAATTTGATTTTATCCTGAATTGCTATTCCATAATAAATTTGTCGTTCATGAATGATAGCCTGGTCACCAAAAATTGAAGGTTCAAATCGTTGCTATCAGCAACTTCTGCTGATTCACATTCTTTTTTCAATCCACCTTATTCACAACAATGAATTTGGAAGAAATCTTTGCTGGACAAACGTTTGCGCGATTAATGTTTGCTAACCGTAACCAGGCTATTGTATTGTGATACTTGGTATGAGAGCTACAACCCTGAGGAAAGTATTTTCGAATCACAACAGGAAATTGTAATCATTTAATCCGTATACATTTGCATCTCAAATGCATCCCGTTTATGCCGTAATTCGTGACTTTTGGAAATTTGTTTTCCGACAGTTAGTAACATTGAGATCCTATGTTTGCATCTTCCGCTGACCAAATGCTGCTCAACACGTTTAAACTTTCATGAATTCGCAAACATTTGTCTGTAAATATTTTTCTCCTCATTCATTGTTTGGAAAATTATTAGTGCGAAATAGGTACCTTAAGGGAAGAAATATTTGCGAATTGATCTATCATAAAGTGGGTTTTCGCGGAAGAAATTTTAACGAATCAAGAGTTTTACACACGTTTCGCGGAAGAAATTTACGCAAACTGAATCAAAGAAAAAAATATTTAGTTAACAGTTTTTCAAAGCCAAGTTGAACTTTCCTTGTCTAATCACTGGGAAACCATAAAAAAAAATACCATCAAAAGAAGTACGTACAAGTAATCTTTGTTTAGAATTTGACCCAAAAGAAGGGAATTTCGCGACAAACGTTTTTCCCTCTGGGGATAATTTCGAGGAAGAAATTTTCGCGAGACGAAAGTGTACATGAGTTTTGCGGAAGAAATTTTCGCCAATTGGGCCCAAATTTCTTTCAATTCTGATTCTGTCTTTGATGATCTGTGCACAAAAATTCACTATATTTGACAAAAATTATAACGAGATAAAACACAGTTTTTTTCTCAGCATAACGATTTTCGATCTAAGCCATCACCGGGTGTTATAGAGTGGCAGAAACATCTCAAAGTTCCTTGAGTTAAAGGTATTCTCGGATTGTAGATTCGTGTTCTGCTCATCGCTTCACTGACACTCAGTGCTAGATTCTACTGAACCACTTCCTACCCGTGTTAGCCTACCACTAGTAACAGGTGCGATTCACAGCCCGTAGCGTGGTCGCCTTGTGCACAGAATTCAAGCGTTCAAATCCCGACGGTTACTAGTGGTAAGAGCAAAATCCTTTAACCCTATTAAACCTAGGCTTTGTTATGTACTTTAAACTCCTGGGGGGGTAAGAACTACCCCTCCCCCCACCCTAAAATAAAAACCATTGCAGCTATAAGTCTAACTTTTGGTGTGAAGGTAGCCCTGGTAGAGTACTTGCTAAAAATGTAGGAGAATTTTCTAACAAACGTAAAATAAGAACTAGTAACTCTTTCAGGCTGGTTGACCACTTGTTAGAAAGATGATTAGTTGATCTTTCCTGTGTTGGTTAACTTATTTCTATGAAAGCTGCTCATTTGTCTGCATGCTTCTATTAATGATTGAATCAACATTAAAATAGCTCCAGACAGAGCTGACAAAAGGTCCATTGTTGGTGAACCGACGGCCCGTTTGGCACGAAATTTGGTCAGAACATGCACAACTAAATTTGGTTCTGTGAAAATTTCAGACAGGCATTCGGTCTACCTCAGTTTTGTTTTACTTAGGAATTTTTCCTGGGGGTGGGCAGTTTTTACCCTCCCCGCCAGATAGAATAGGGTTAAGTCTAAGACGGAGTGATAGTAAAGCGATGAGCAGAGAAAAATCTATTATTTGAGAAGACCTTCACTTCCCCAACCGAATACAACGAAGTCGACCACTGCTGCGATTCAACCGAATGGATAAGGAGCCACGACAGAGTATCGAGGACGCCATTCAACCTTGGCTACCATAGAGTAGCTACACTCAGAGGAATGACCAACCAATATCTGCCTTAACTTAAAGCTCACATGGTTGAGGGATTGGATCTTACCGGCTACTAGTGGTAAGCGCGAACTCCTTGAAGGCTAGGACGGGTAGGGGTTCAGTAACACCTGGCACTGAGTGATAGTGAAGAGATCATTGGAAAAAAATTTCCTATTTAAAAAGTCCTATATATACTATCCTTTGCAAAGATTTGAGGCAATAAAATCAATGAGGTAAAACCAATTCATTTCATATACATTACTGAGTAAAACAGCACTGATCCTGCAATGCTCACTTAACACTAATGACTTCGCATTTGGCATCACTAAATAAGAGGTATTCATACATGTGTTTTAGGTCACACCATTTCTAAAGAGAGTCAAAGTGCTGCATTCAACTTGATCATTAAGGTCGACGTTATGTTCAGGAATAAAAAGTGCTTCTAAGTACTTCCATATTTTACTATTACATCGTATCTGGCAAGTAATGGACCATTTAAAAGAGTGGGTGTTGTTGTTCAGAAGATGACGTGGTGGTTCAGAATCGTTAGTAGTGGTATCTTGTTCCCTCCATGTGGCTATCACATTACGCTCTGTTTCACCAATGTACGAAATCAGAATTAGAGTTACTACTGGCCTCACCTCTACCATCATTAATGGAACTTTCCATATTTTCGATACCTCCTTCGATCTTGCAAGAATCCAGACAATATTCGCATCATCTGTCTTCTGGAATGTACACTTGACAGTACTTTGCTGCTTCAAGAGAATACAGAGTCCATTTCTCCAGCAAACAGATGTGGGATATTCTGAATGTATTTTTGCGACAAATCGCAAGAAGACACCGACTGGGAGGGTCCCAAAGCTGACTTCGATCTTAACACTGATCTCTATCTGCAAAAAAAACATAGGTCTAGATTTCAAATGCTGTAATACTGAGACCATCAAGATTTTGTTAGATCAAAATGCTGTGTGTATGGAAAAGCCAAAATTTATTATGTATATTGGTAAACGTTAAAAGCCCCATAAAACAATTGGAAAGGTTGTTTTCTCTTGTCTTCTTTTTTTGTTTTATTTCTTCTGAGGCTCCAAACAATAACAAGCACATGGTTTCTAGGAAGATTAGCCTACAAATGAATGAAGTATACGAGACCAGTGAGAAATCTCAATGGTGAAATGTGAGTCCAATTTGGTTGAGCTTTCTTATGTAAGTGCAATGTGTACGCGGACAGAGGGGAAACTACCCGACCTTCTTTCATAATAAAAGATACACGAATATAGCTATAAGACAATGAATTGTACGACATAGCTACCAACCTACGATTTCTAAACACAGATCATTCGAACAGCCAGGTCACCACAATTTTTGCTAATGTAAGTCCTTCTTTGCAAAAATCGGCAAAAATAGCGAACCATTTATTCGAATTTCTCTGGCCTAAAACACGTTAGAATGTTAGAGTGCAAAAAGTTGGTTTTTATCTTGTTAGAAAGCATAAGCAGTGTATGTTTTAGAAAAACATTTTGGTAACTTCAAAGTATATTATTTATATACAACATGGCTACTTCAACTGAAGGGTGCTTGTTTTCCTTTTTAATTCATAATTAGGAAACTGCACGATTTTGCCGATTGGCTCTCCCCAAATTGGTCTCAAGTTCAAGTAAATTTTTGTACCTGGTTTTGAATTCAAAAATCACAGCTGATTTTTCAATTCGCTTTTACCTTGAAAATGGCAAAGTTGGGACAGTTGCAGAGATTGTGATTTTTCTCATGACAATGCCGGGACAGTCAATAAGTTGTGATCAATAAATAGGTAGACTGAAGCATGATGCGAGACGGATACTCCGTATTCACTATGATCCAGATACCCAAATGTACATTGCATCAGTATTAGTACTGAAAACTGACAGAAGTTTTTAAAGTGACAACGCTGGAAAAAGTGAACGGAATTACTTTTCATCTTGCGCCTGTGTCATGACAACGCAGGAATTCCGTTGTGATCAATGATTCGGCAGATTGGCACATGATTGAACCCTATGCCACCTGGGATTTTATGTTGTTGCAACACGTTAGGGGAGAGCGGTTTTTGGGATAACAATTTAGAGGAGCAACATGCGTTCAAATAGCTGTAGTTTTCGGAAAATCGGAGGAGGGGGCGTAACATACAACCCTTCCACCACCCCCCTCTTATCAGGTAGAGTTGGGTAAAGGTTGAATCTCCTCTGTGTGCAGTGCGGTCGAAGTTGTCAAATCATCTCCGCCCGTAATTGGATTCGGCTGGGGAGCCACTTAACGTATATACTGTCTAGGGATGGGTGCGGCCCACAATTCTTCAAAATATGGCTCTACTTTCTCTCTTATGATGTATAAAAGAACGTAAAACTTATAACAACAAAGGCAATTTCTCAAACTTGAAAGGCAACTTTCAGTAATCTACACTTACAATTCGCCCAAATTTTGATGGTGTAACAGCTAGTCAGTATTTCACAATTTTACATTAAACATGGGTCGATTTTGAATTTGGGACCGCAGCCCCGTCCCCCTCTCCCTTTAGGAATGGAGTATCAAAATCCTTCCCACCCCTCAACCCCCCTCCCTACACAGGCTACCCAAAGCATGATTTTGTTTCTATAAATAATTAGTTGGCATTTAACTCTCCAAAAACATCCACTGGATTCACTCCACGTTTTCCTCAAATCTTGCGTACAGCTTGATGAATATGACAATGAAAGATACAATATATAATTGAAGTAGTGCCAGACTACTTCAACTAACGTTTCATAAATCCTATAGAGAACAAATACTAATCATGTACATACAGAAATAGTATCTACCACTCATGTAAACTCCAGTCCATGCTTTCATACGAATCTATCAGCTTCGGTTCTATAGATATGCTTATAGCATATCCCAATCCCAGTCAAATCTGTACAACTGTACTTCGTCCAATCCAATTCGTGTACGCTTCACCCAATTTACAGTGGGCCAAAAAACTTACGATTTAAACTGGGGGGCTAAAATTACCTACCCCCTCCCCGTCCGGTCAAATTTCTGAATAAACCCTGGCTAATAGATAAAGCGATTGATGTTATGATAGATATTCTTGCCAGAGAATGAACGACGTAAAGAAATAACAAAATTAACGTTATTAGATTTAAGAGAACTGATGATATTATGCCTAAGAACTTCCTACTTCTTGTGGAGGCGCGAAGTACGTACGATTAAAAATTCAGGTCCGATCGGATTATCGCTGATGGTAGTAATGGCGGAAGGCTACCTCCAAATTCTGGAAGATGTTGCAGTAAAAGAAGCTCTGAATGCACAAGTTACACTACTCAGTTTTAAAAGGTACATTGACAATTCACTTGCTCGATTTTCTGATAGTGATGGTGCAGATATATTTCTGGAAATATTCAATTCACAAGATCCTAAAATCAAATACACATTAGAGAAGGAAGACCAAAACAGATCAATTACGTTTTTAGACATACGAATTACAAACAACAAATCTGGGAAACATGACTTTGAGGTACATCGGAAGGATGCCATAACAAATGTTCAGTTAAAACCCAACAGCTGTGTAATCCCTGGAATTATAGATGGTATCTTTAAGGGATTCGTATCAAGAGCTTGGTGAATTTGCTCCGATAAACACATTAAGAATGAGATCCAATTTCTGATTGATATCTTTGTTGCAAATGGCTATGATAAAAAACGAACTGTCAAAGATAGCCAGAGAATACCGACCTCCTGAATTACGAACAACAGTCAATGTGAACGAGGATAACCCCTCGAGTAATGCCAATGATGGAACTCTATATAATTACATTATTAAGATTCCATAGATTCCAAAGATTGGTCCGATATGAAAATTAATTTACCAACAAAAAGGTGTAAATGTTGTGTTTCATCCAGACCCAACCTCAAGGAGATACTTTGAAACAACAAAGACAAACTACCACCTTATAGTTATCCTGGTTTGTATTGACACGATTGTTCCTGTGGGAAATCTTATGTGAGTGAAACAAAGAAACAAGTAATAGCAAGAGCCTTAGAACATTAAAGAGACACTATGAACGGAACGTGGTCAGCGTCAGGCATCACCGAACATTCGAGAAACTGCCATGGTGGATTTAATTCGCTGGAAGAAACAACTCTTGAAATCGACAGTCAATATTCATCAAGAAAATATTCATCAAGAAAAATTAGGAAAGCATTAGAAATTCAATGTGTGAAGACAGGACCAACTGAGACCGAAGGAGTAAATAGAGACACGGACATAAATCTTCTATGGCAAAGTTGGGGAAGTTTCTTTTTCGAGTGGAGGAAGTCAAAGCCCAAGGCCAAACGCTGGAAGTCATTTTGGAATCTAGAAAGAACCGTGACAGAAACACCAATGCCGACGGAAGCCAATATTCTGCAGGCCCAAGCCAAAGCAACAGTTCTGATGATGTCAGCCTCCATGGCTGATGAATCTTTAACTACTAAACAAACCTATTGTTAATTTTCCATACTGAGGTTGCTATATTGATTTAATTGTAACTAACCTTCAACATTTTCTGAAACAATTTGTGTCATTTCGTTCCATCATGGATTAGTTATGAGGGTGATATTATATTACAAAAATTTAAAGCAAACAAAATGACTTCATGAAAATAGCTGTATCAGGATGAAGTCCTGAAAATACGCTGAAGAGGAAAAAGTTACAAAAAAAGTTTTCCTTAATTCACATATTGCAAGTGATGTATTTACGATTTTGAAATCAATGTTTAGTCTTTCATTGCATCGCCACAGCCTTCCGCACATTAGTAAGTCGTCAGGGTAGTAGGGTATGCTTCAGTGACAGTTTTCCTACTTCTAGCGGCAGGTGAAACTAATTTGATCAAATATCTATTCCTTGTCATTTTAGTTCAAAAACTGATGTATACCGAATGAATCCCTTGTTTAGCGTCACGTGCAGGAACGTATTCATATGCACCAATCTGCATAAAAACCCTGGACGTGGAAAAATGTTAAATTTTCTATCCAAAGAAACCTTGAATCCAACTCTTGAATTTGCAACTGCATGTAAGTTTTCAACACGTCTGAGTTCTTCCAGACTTAGAACTAGAAATATCTTTCTGAGCATCGCTTCATTTGAATTCATGGGCAGTTTAAATACGTGCTTGCTGTGAACGCCCTAACTTTTTCAACTTTACCATCAAACTTAACCATCAAGACAAATAACTGCGTTCAAAGTCTACAAATTATCTTTCAAATAAAAAGACAACTCTATGCTCACAGAAAACTGCAAACAACGGCACAGGTGTCACTATTAACAAGGTGAAAGGTCGATAACAAAAGTCTCCCCATCTTTTCCTTTTACAGTCAAAACTCCGCCACCGGCTTTTCGTACGAATTCCAATACAGTGGAGAGCTCGAATGCTCCTGACAAGATGCTCCGACATTCTCTTTTAACTTGTGAATTTAGCGTTTCGTTTTTTATCTTTGGAGTTTCTTGAGCAGGCTTACGGGCTTGTAAAGTGCTACTGTGTTTCTCAGCTACACTGTAAAAAGTAACTTTCCAAAACGAGAAACATTTGTACCAAAATGAGAAAATTTTTCTCAAAATGGGAAATCCGTTTTGCGATGAAATTTTTCCCAAAACCGGGATAAATTTTCCCGCGGGATAAATTTTCCCATCCAGAACAGGAAAATATATCTCAAAATGAGTAGAATATTTCCCAATACAACAAATATTTTCCCGATACGAGAATGTGATTCTCTAGCGTGAGGGTCACCTTCGCGTCTTTTGTTATCAGATCACGAAGACGAAGAGCCTACATCTAGATAAGAGTATAAACAATCTGTTTCGCTATTCAAATTCACGTAATGCCTACATGTACAAAATTCAAAAGAAATTGGTGCATGCAAGCACACTTCATAGGTCATAGTTCGGTTCATGTATCGAAAATGGTTATTGTTCATCAAGTATCAGCTTCCAAATTAAGGTTTGATAATTTGAAGTCGAAGTGAAACAACCGTCCAACTCCGCTGAACCTTCTTTCGTCAGAACCACTAACCTCTCTTCACTACCATATTTAGCTAACTGTTTCGGTTCCGGACAGGTCCGGAGAGAACTTCAGATTTCATCAATGACGGACAGTAGATTGGCATCCTCATAACATTAAATTTATAGTTCGGAAAATTGGTATACTCTATGGCCATACTAGCATCATAACAGGGGCATAACAGCAGCATACATCTATTATTTCACGAAGATACTTCATCTCAGCTCCGATAAGCCGGTCATCGATCTCCTCATGAATTTCATGATCCTACAAGAACAAGTTAAAGTAAATCTATAATATCTTTCCTGTTACGATTCTTTAAAAACATTTAATGATATAAACGAACAATGGCACTTTCTCCTTGACTGTGGTAAAATAGCATTATGAGCGGCCAACATCCTATCATGACGGGAATTTTGAGAACATGCAAGAAAGCAATGTGGTTCAACAGTTGGTTGATAATATCAAAATACTTCGATATGTCACTACAAAGAAAAAAATAATTTTAGAAGTGACTAGCTGCGTCTATTCCAAACATTTCACTCCGGTATTTACAATTTGTTCGCCGTGAATACATCTTATACTTATACAAATATGCAGTCATTTATGATCAATACAAATATATTTTCATCAAATTCAGAGGTTTTTGAAACCTTAGCAAGTACCAACCTAATTCCCCGACGTTTTGCTTCCGGAGATTAACTTAGAAGGTGTCAAATTTATCACATGCTTTATAACATTGAAGCCTAGGCTCAGGCAGAGATCGTAAAAAAAACCCAACAAAACCGGGGGGACTGAAGAAAATATTAAATGCTGCACAAATATGCTCCGCTTCAACATGCTTGAAAGAATAGGTATCCATTAAAACACAATATTGTCGGTAAAAGTCAAGTCTGCGTACTCTAAATAAACAAAACAAAAAAGACGAAAACAACAACAACAAAAAAGAATGTTGAAAAACAAAAAAATCAAAAGAAAAGAAAATAGAGAAGATGGAAGATACTGTGCACGTACTTTCAAATAAATTTCAAGGATCCTGAGGATGAGATCTAATTATACATGGAGTCTTGGGTTCCAAGTATTCCCACGATTGCTCACAATAAGGAACAACAACGTTATAACATCAGTAACCTCAGCGTTTCACCCTTTAAAAAATTTACTTTTGCTTCATTCTAGTAAATATTTTATCACATGTTTTCGTGCATTCAATTTCAAATGTTCAGGTAAATTTGCTTGGTTAGCAGTTCCCTCTGGAAAGGTTGCTGTTTTGCTCTTTCCCTGCATTTCCCTCATTTATTTTTAATTTTTATTCAGTTGGAACAAGTTCCCAGTCATAAACACCACACTCCATAATGCTTTCATAATAAGAAAGTGGGAATAAGTTTATCCGAGTGACTTTGCTTCAGCCGATAAAAGAAGAAATGCAAAAGTGATCGTTACCGTATCCATGCACTCTTCCCTAAAAACACAAATTTATTTGCATGCACAACAGAAACGTAGCATTTTCCTTCGCCACATGAGCAATGATAACACGCTGTTAATTCACTAAAAATAAACAGCTAATTATATGTCTCACCTCCGAAACGTAAAGTCAAGAACAGAAGTTGCAAATAACACCAAAGTTCTCCTCGTCAAGCAAACACGTTTTACCCCGCTGAAGATTCAGAGCATACTATGGTCAGAGTTCAAGACGCTCGTAAGAGGGCAGCTGTGTCGTCGCGAGCCAGAAACACGGGAACAACGCCAGCATCATTTGAAGAAATGACTTCAGTCAAATATCGCTTGCTGTGCCCAAAGCAAAATGATTAACTCAATTAAGGGCAGCTATAAAGCAAGACCCAATTACTCCCCAAACTCTTATTCGATCTAATTTCACGTCAGAAAATATTGGCGTAGCCTCAGGTTTATGTGAGACGGTGCTTGAGGAAGAGAATAATATGGTCAGTTCCACTGTTTTTAAGTCATAAATTTCGACTAACAAATATTCCTTGATTTCTGTTCTTCTGCTTACCTGAATTATGTAGGTCATAAGTTCAGCGTACTTCGACTGCAAGCTCTGTGCACCACATGACAAGTGAAGCGCGCTTCTCTGTGCAAAACAAAATGGCTTCTGTGATCGAGCGCTAGGAACCAGTCCCCTGCAATGCAGCGCGGGAAGTTTTAAATCTTAAAAGTGGATTATTTTACCCAGCTATGATATCAACGACAGGGGCTTCATTATCCCAAATCAGGAAAAAATATCCCAAAGAATCTCTCACGGGATATGAGTTTACCTGAATTGGGAAAACTTATCTCGGATTTCCTAAAACGGGAATTTCTGGGAAAATTTTCGCTCATTTTGAGATAAATAATCCTAGGCAGGAATTTGACTTTTTGCAGTGTACCTACTTTTCTTAGACTGACCATAATGCTATTCAAAGACATTTTAGTTCAATTTTATTTACGTGCTATACCCCCTGCTCCATGTACTTTAGTTTTTCTTGATTGACAGGAGGAACTGCAAAAAGTGCCGGTATAAGTGGCCATAACATTACCGTCTACTTATACGGGCTGATTTTGCAATTAAAGGTCATGTAAGCTTCATTAGAATACTTGTGCAAATAGGCCCTACCATTGTATAAAAAAAAAGATTGTGATGTATCGTTATATGCATGACTTGAACGGTTATATGAAGTAAACAACATGCTCTGAACCTATGGTAAATTCATAGCTCACAAATTATAATATGAGAATTACGACAAAATTTCTATTAAAGCTCGTTTATTCTTACCAAGTCTTCATCTAGCTGCGCTGGCCAGATATTCTGTGACGACAGTGGCGGTGTGCTATTCAGAAACCAGTAGACAAAGTAGCTTGGCTCCTCCGCTTCATTTGCCACTGGTGTCATCAGATGAAAGTACGAGAAGAGCTCAGATAGGAGCTCTAACTGAGTCCCTTCTTCACCCATGGGAAAGTAAATATATCTAAAAGAAAGTTATTTCAACGCATTTTACATACAAGGCATTCCATTACCAAAAACAGGAGTTATTTATGAAGATACCCGCAATGAAAGGTACACGACGGGTACTTTGGGAATCGCATATTTCATGTCTTTTTTCTACTCAAAATTTGACCCTGCAAAATTTCAGAACAAAGTGATCACAATACACTCTTTCATCCTCATAGGTGAGACGATTTTTAGCAGACTGACTTTGCGGAGGAGGTTTGTCAACAACAGAAGTTACAAATTACACTATGGTAGCAAATCAAGTCAGTAAAGCCCTTAATCAGTTCAGTAGTAGTATACATTAATAGTTACTTACTTCATCAAGCAAGTGGACAACCTTGCATGCTTAAGCAAGTCGTCCTTGTCACGATTGAATGAAGTGATACAGAATTTCCCGTCTGGATCTGTCTCTGCAGACCACTGCAAGGTTTCAGCATGGTCCACCCTGAACAATTTTTTCAGCGCGTCCGACAGCCACTGTGGATTCAGAAAAACATAGTTATTGATTTTGGTTATTTTGCCAAAGTAGAGGAGCTGTCCTGTACAATCTAAGTACGTCAGAACTGTTTCGAATTCAGAACAGTTAAACTGGAATCCTTCGTCTGCATCACTGTTGTACAGGTTCAGCAATTGCGACTTCTCTATAGGCCCACTGTACGTAGTTTTCTGTTCTTGACACATAACTTGCAACTTCTTCCAATTTCCTGGAATAGTACTAAATATATGTGGAAAGAGGTTTGGAAGTTTCGATACTCGAACAACTTCGTCCATAAACTGTTTGAGGCCAAATAGTGAGTTCTTGGTAGATAAATACAATGCAAGTGGTTTACTATCGGGAACATTTGTCAGACATATCTGTTCCTAAAAGACAAAAATAACATATTTAACAGTTCCGAAAGACACGATTACTTCTTAGCTAGCCTTTGCACAAGACCCTCAACGATTTAGATGTTAATTGTAAAGGGCTTTTGCATCAGAACACAGTTTTTCATATTGTTCAACGATTATTCTCTGCGAACGCATGAAACGCATAACTACAATCATGGACAAAAGGTTGTGGGATTTTATGTTTTCCTACCCAGATGTTGGTCCTTTTACTTGAAGTTAAGAGAATGTAATCTTGCTATAGTGAGTGATTGACATTGACATACTGTTGATAACTTTGCATACGATATAGTAGTACTTTGCTGCACTCCCCCTCTTCAATTCTTAAATTGATGCAAATAATAGCGCAATTTTTAAATGCGACTGCAACCAGAGGCCAGCGCCAAAGCGTCGAAAGAAATCCCAAGGAAAGATTTTTTATTCATAGTCAACATTTCTCCATTTGAGGACAAAGGCGGGACCATGTGCGAGGAAATTTAATAACTACAGTGGTAACTGGTACTGTTGCTGGAGCAAAATATTTTTACGTTTACTGGTAAAGCTGTTCATGCTAGGAGAGCTGAACTAAAAGTAATGCGAATTTAAGGGGAAAATTGTTACTGGTGGTCAAAATCTGTCAAAATTTCAATAAAATGGTCAAAATTGACAAAAAAAAAGCACAGGTAGGATACTGTTAATAATAGATTAATACACTGAAGTATATATCGTAAGTAAGGTCCTTGAAATCTAAGCTTCAAATCATTTCAGAACTTAAAGGGGAACTAAGGTCAAAATTGAAATTCTAGTAGATGGTAGAGCTCATTCCAATATGACATACAGTTCTTATTTCATGACAATAGGTGCTGTAGTTCTGGAGATATCGAGTTCTAAAATTGAGTAGCTACCACCTTGCCACTAATTATGCGTGATGTCATGTGGGTACAACTCAAATTATCTATTTAAACTTCATAAGCAAAATACTTAAGATTGAATTGCAGTGAAGGAGTCACTCTTCCATTTTTTAACAAATGGTGATGATATGCAGCAGAT
>JAOBRC010763115.1:0-25093 GCA_027575255.1 Scolionema suvaense | reverse complement strand
ACAACCAAACAACCCAGCAAGGCAGCTTCAATATCGATACAAAGTAGCAACTAAAGATGGTAGCACACAACCATGTCTATATGTTTCAACTCTAACATCTCTCTCTTATGAACGTAAACCAGATGCAAACATGTTTTTTCTTCCATACGTACTCACATGGCAAGCTTTTCACTATAATGGACATTAGTAGTCCCACATACGCTTCAGGTTATATAATCCCCTTATTATACAGTCACTTGTCCGATTTTACCACTCACATACATAGAATCCACTTCGATATCATGATCACTAGACTAGAGAGAAAATTATCAGTGCTTCCTGAAGTACTGGATCAACTGGAAGTTTTAAAGTTATCTATTATCAAAAGTTTAAGTTTCTCAACGTATTGGAACCACGGCTGAAGCAACACATTGTGACAGCTGTTATACGTAATACAAGCAAAATAAAAATGGCTTTCAGCATAATGATCATAACTTTCAATTGTTTATATTTCAAACATTTACCTTACATTTTGAAAGGAAGAGAAGCAAGTCACAGAATTGGTGGACTCCCACAAAAATTGTATTGAACCATAGGAAGAATAATGACATGCAACTAATGGTCTAAAAACAACATCATAAAGACAGCAACCACAGCTTCTACTGATCATACCAAAATACAATAAAAATTATAATTTTTGCTCAAAAAATAGCGTACCCATGGCCAACAAGGTTTTTGAAAAAGAATAACTAAAAGCAGTCATTTTTAATGTAAATTGTCACCTGCAATGCAAAACAAATTCTTTTCCAAAATGACCCATGGTCCATAGCATAAGTACTATTGCTCTGGATTTTCACACCAAGCACTACAAAGAATAAATGAAAGGATCTTGAAATATTTTGAAAAAACCCTGAATACGGCCATTTGAGGGCATAAATTGCCAATGGCAAGTATAACAAATTCTTAATATCCTTAATGCAGCGTCATCACTGTGCTTGACCTTCATGCAAAATTTCAGTAAAATTCACTTAGCAGTCGTCCGGGAAAATGGGTACATAAGAGATGGAATGATGGACGGAAATACGTCACTCTATAGGGCTCTTCCAGAAAAGTAGGAGCCCAAAAAAGAGCAAATCTGAAGTCTGAGATTACCCGCAGGGCTCTTACTAGCTAAAATTTCTCGGTTCTGTCTAATGCCATCAGCAAATCTTTCTTTCCAGGTAACAACATTTCCAGCCTGGAAAGGCTATATTTTCATATCATGGTGCATACACTATTGATATGCCACAGGCTTGTGGGGTGCTCTGGGTTTAATGCATATTATATGAAACATGCCTAACAATTTAAACCAACCACAACGGATCATTTTTTTACGTTACAAAACAAACAAACATATAATAAACAACCAAAATGAAACAGAGACTACTTCTTACGAACATTGCATCTATAAATTCATTTGCTGACACAATAATTTCGGTATAAATTATTAAATTCCATATGAACAGCAGATAAAATATCTCTCATAATATTTCTACATTTCAACAGCACATAATAAATTACTAAGTTCATTACATTGACATACCATTAAAATTACACCATAAAAACAACAATAAAAAATTATGAAGGAGCGAGTAAGGAGGCAAGTAAAAAATGAACACGCTATCTGAAAACTTCAGACACATGGACAAGCATGGAAATATCGCTAAAACAAAAGCAGAGCGCAGAATAAAAACCTCATTAGAGATACCAAGAGTACGTGAACTGAGCTGAAACTTAACAACAAAAAGCAAACAGTTAAAGAAAGCCTTCAATTATATCAGTTAATTCCTTGCAAAACACACTTCAATCCGATGATAACACCCTTCTACAAGCAAGCAAGGGCTATTAGCATAATGTTCATTCTCTATAATTTGCTAGCAGCACATCAGATGAGAGTTACTGCATGGGGAATGCTCCAAGAGTTGGAAATATAAACAATATAATCCATTTTCAAACACAGTTTCGCGAACACAGCTATGTCCAACTCATATTGACAGCATTACGCTATATAAGCTCATCATTACATATTCGTCCACCAAAAAAGTATTGAGATTCCAACACTACCATACTGGTAGAAAAACTCAAATATCTTGATATGAAGCAGCAACGAAGAAACCGTTAGTGATTGGGAAACTGATCGAGTTCTGAAGTCCATGGACAAGTGCTCAGATGCTGCAAATTTTTTAATCAGTCTATGGTGCGTCAAGAAACAAGATTCGTTGATCGAAGTAGGACGGGATTTCCAATCAGCTACCCATCACAATGGTATTTGCAAGCTACCTGGTTGCAATGCAGGACATAGATCGAAACCATGAAAAGATTGTCGAGAGGAGAATTACTTTCCATCATATATCACACCAGAAGTCAGCATCTATAGGTACCATATCTTGTTTCTGTAGGCGGGAAAGAATCGGCATTAACACAAGATAGACCTGCAGGTCTAGTAACCAGACATATCTACATATCTGATAATAGGGACTGGCCAGCAGCTCGGATCATAAGCGCTACGATAGTGATCTCTCGCTCCACATCGTTCCAACTTCTTCCAGGCATGTGTTCCATCACTTCATGTATAGTATCAGTGATTGATGGATATGCGTTGGCACCATATGAGTCGTACTTAGATCCAGAAAATATGTAATGCCTGAGAAAAAATAAAAGGAGCAGGAAAGAGGGCTGAGTAACATTGAGTGTTTGATGACTGAAGAGACAAAACAAAAAGATAGAAAAGCAGCAAGTTAACAGGAGTACGACGCAAGCTTCGTATAACCAGCACCTCATAGTGAAACACTATGTTAAATTAAAACTTCCTCCAGTGAATATTGCGAATTTGGACAGGCAGAGGAGCATACCTTATAGAATGAAACAACGAACATCCAAGGCTGAGATGAGCGGAATGCTAAGCAACAGCCGAGTCTGAATTAGAAATATTTGTTGCTTATAAAAAAGCGGGTATCGCCATAGAGATTGGAAGGCACGAAGAAGCTTGACTCTACACTGACTAAGGGTGAGGGCGATGGGGGCTGCTTAGCCAGTCACTAAAGAATGAACTTTATATCTGGAAGCACACATGAAGCAGCAGCTATACTTTGTGACTTTTTCTAATTTGATATGAACATTCAGATGACATTGCAAGAACTTCAAATTTTGAATACATATGAGGTGAAGTCAAGTATTATTCGCTGAATTTGACACATGCAAAAATGAAAAAAATAGAGCTTTCAAAGGCAAAATGTATGCCAAGATTTTCAAACCATATATCTGCAACACGTTACTCTTGTCTCTCATTCTGCCAAGTGTTGCATAGAATGAATGAATTTCTGCAGGTCTCAATAGATTTATATTCTTTGCTCATTTTAAGCAACGCCGAGCTCCAACGCAATCTAATTCTCTACTCAGCATTTCCGAGGCAAAGGAGCAACAGAAAGTGGGAAGATCAACTGGCTGCCCGTTTCGCTGTCCTCGCAAGGCCAGTTAGTGACGCAGAATTGAAAGTGGTATGTTGATAAAGCACGCGCCGCAAGCAAGGAACAACTTGAGTGTCATAAATAATCTAAGATACGCGCTTCTTTAAGAGATAGTGTGCATCTCCATGACAATGAGCTTCTTTGACTTCCTAGCCACGAGCTGGAAACTAAGAACCAGCGGTGCTGGTTAATAATATAACGATAGACTAAGAGTTATCTCCAACAATATACAGCAGCAAGTACAAAGAGTTCAAGCCAGCTATGATAGCACGTCATTTCTAATTTATAATACGCCAAATATCAAAAATATGTCATATACAGGCTCCACAAAGTTTTAGGGCAGCAGGATGGCAGGGCCCAGCAAATATAGAGGCAAGCACGCACCCTGCTCAACACTACATACTCACTCCTACAAAACCAATAATTCAACACAAGGCTAGATGAAAACAAACCTACTGAACAAGGGTTGGCGTTAATTTGCTATAAACTACGTTCTAGATTGTTCAGTGAGTCTTCACTTATACAAGTAAACCGTGAATGATTTCACAGCCCTGCTAACTTTCGTAATAATAGTACCACACCCACCACAGGCTTCTCCCGGAATATGACCCTGCCTGCGCAGGTAATAGCGCACGTGTTAGACTAATTCTCGACCCTGCCCGCCCGATAGTATTTCACTTGTGGCAAGGGGGACGCTTTATGTCCTAGAACCCCAAACCAGGCATCTGAGGGTCTTCGCAAACTTGCCAAACCGTGTTGTGACCATAGTCAAGCTTGCTACCACAGTTTGTGCTTCAGAACAACACTGTCTCATACACCAGAAAAAACACGTTCCATTTATCAACTTCTAGCGCGTTTGCATTACAGCAGAAATCGTTAACGGTCATGCCCAGTAGAATGTACAACAATAAGCTCTGACCGAATCGGCGAGGATTGTTTCCAACATGAATAATTATGTATTCTTTGCAACGTAAAATACAGATTTGTATGTCGCATTGATAAAATAGCTAAACTATCAGGCACAGATCGCACGATAGTTGTAGACTGCACTCGAAAGGATAGAAATCTACCCGCGCCCTTTTTCGTGAATATTGCCCTCTGCCCGCACGATGGCTATAGAGAAACAGCGCTGGTAAAATCATTTTGCTTGCGTGCCAGCTTGCATGCGCACGATCGCGCGGGTCTCTGGGAGAAGCCTGCCACCATGGTAGAGAAACGAAGAAGAATATCTGACAAAGTCTCTGGTTAGCCCATTTGCATGTGATCATAACAAGGACAGCAATCAGCAATATTAAAGAGCCCATCAGAACTTCCCCAAGGATTGCAAAAAAACCTAAACTTTAACAGATAAACTCAATACAATGATTATCCGACACCTAATACTGAACAACACAACCAAAGGGCTGTTAAATTTCTTGGAGTAAATTGGTTAGTATGGCATGAGCTTTCAAGCGCATTCCTTAGCTAGTTTTTTGGATTCATTAAAATTTTCTGCAACCCAGATAGGCGCCGTTGATGTCCCAAAATCAGGTTTCTGCAAGCCTGACAGGTGGGGCTACTTTTGCAGTTGATTTTGATAATATTTTGAATCTTTCCATCAAATCGCAGTGGATATTATTTAGGTCCTGCTTACATTCCATTTCGAGCTCCAGAGATCAGGAAATTGCAGTTCCATTGCAGTATTCAGGAGGGATAGTTACTTCAACAATAACTTTCTTTGCAAATCAAAGTTTATAAACAAATTCACAACTTCCATAGTAGGCAATGTGCGGAAGTTAGACCCCTCGTCAAAAATAAAAAACAAAGAAATAAACACCGTACAATTGGGAAAGATGGCTTTCCTTGTCTTTGTTATCGCAGATACAGAAAATCACCTATTCAGGATGAAGACGCCTTTTAAATTCGTAAAGGCAATTTTTTTTCCAATATATAACAATTGCCCCAACAGTATCTGGCCATCAAAGGAAATAATGACATTAAACATTATGACTATTAAATCAGGTCCACACATACTTACTTGATCAGAGGCCTGCCAGGCAGTCCTCCATCATGGATAAACGACTTTTCAAATTGGCTGATGCGGTCGTTATATATCCTCAATTCTATAGCACTAAGATGTTAAGAAAAACGTTTTGGATGAAGACAAACGAAGGCACAACAAGTACAAAGCGTCCTTGGCCATCACATTTGAAATGTGTAAAGACATCAAAACAAGTGCACCAAACCAAAACAATGAGTGAAAGGTTTTCCAGATCATGTCGATGCAGCCAATCGTACACCCCTTTCATCACACAACTTCATTTTCAATATGAATACAGAACACTGCAGTAAAGAAATAAACATGTAACAGAAAGCATTCAAAAGCCCCTAGAATTCACAAGGACAAGCCTTGAACAGACTGATGAATCTAGCAATAGTATACAAATACCTGCTTTGCATTATACAACATTTTAAGTCGGAAAAGAGGGAAATATCACTGAATGAATGGAACAAATGATTTGAAAATTCCTCAATAGTGGAACCAAAACTATCAGCCACAATCGCGATCAGAAAAAATCCCCTGCATAGTAAAACTCTGGCTCCATCACTTGGTTCTGTCGCACATCTCCACTACCGTATTATGTTACAAAAGTTCCAAAAATACTCGTTCAGCAGTTACCCAACACAGAACACTGTAAACGAACAAAGAGTTGCAAAGGAAATGGGTGAGCAGATAGGTTACAAATATCAATTTTTCTGACATTCACGGCAAAGCAGGAGTCCAACAATAGGTTTTACTTTAGAAAAGGCATCAGTTAGATGGCAAATTTGAAATGTTATAAGACTCGTATCATATGATTGCTTATTCAAAATATAACTTTCAGTGCGAGTTCCCTAGTTTCAGCAATTTAAATTGATGCAAGTTTTTGATTTCTTGAACATGACAACATATATCTCATACAGTATTTAATCAGCAAAGTACCCACACAAGAATTTTGAACTTTACTACATGTATCCTTACATTGGTGTTATTAATGAATGTGCAGGCGGATCATGTGTAACAGTAATGAATGTTACGAGCACACTTAACCATAACCCAAAGCGGGAAGGTCAGGGGGTTGGGGGTTTGCAAATATGGTATTGGAGACATTTCGTACACGAAGCAGGGGGGTTTCTGAAACTGAAATGCTCCCGGAAAATGGATGGGCGTCCCAGAATAGCTCAAACATTCAAAATCATAGTAAAACAGGATGGAAGTATCGAATAATAATCGTACAATAGAGGAGCAGCATCAAAAAATGAGCATGGATCAGCTCAGAAACATCGAAAACTGCACATGGAATATCGTTACAATCTTAATAAATGGGCGTAGAATATTGTAAAAACATTGCAAAATGCGTGGAAAACAGCATGGAAAAATTGACAAATACAAACAGAATACTGCAGAAAGATCTAAAATTGCATGCAAAACGTCATGGAAACATGCACAGAATATTGCAAAATGGGTGTAAAGCCATGTGAAAACATCGAAAATACATGGCAACTAATTTATGCCAGTGCTATATTCAGTTTTTAGATTGACTAATATTTGGCAATTTTAACAACACATGCATTTCAGTAAGCAAAGGAGAACTAGACAAACAAGACGCTTCGGTTGCGTGAATGTATTGAAAAATTTTGCATATATGTGAGTCTAGACCAATGATACCTAGAGGTATTTATTGTCATTCTTAGCTCCATTAGTGCCAAAATGATGTCAAAAGACCAGGGCAGCCAGGGCCCTAGAACTCCCAGTTTGCATAGGCTCGGCAGCTATGTTGCATCGCGTATAGCCCAAATAGGGTCACCAGATCCTTGATATACATCTTGGAAACCCCCTTGCCAAGCTTTAGTCTACCTTCACAGAATATATAGATGCGTTTTCTGACAAAATCTGAGATATTTTGGGTCAACGGGTCACATGATTTGGGCAAATTTTCAAAAAAGGGTAGAAATTTCCAGAAAGTTTAAAATTTGAAAAAATCCACATAAAACTCACAGAATATACTTTTGATGCTATGAATACAACGCGAAACAGTAAAACGAACCCAAAAAACAAACTTCAATGAATTTGACCCCCGTTTTGGTTTTTTATGGGCAAAAACGTGATTTTCGGGTAAAGTCGGGCAAAACATTGGCTATTTCACATATGACAATATGTAACATCATATCTCAGGGAGCCAGGGACCAGAAACAATTCTGCCTACATTTTTAAAGTCGTTTAGGGTAAAAGGAACTTCCTACCAAGTTGCACCATAATAGCTGCTCTAAAACAGAAGTTAGGACTGGTGGGCAAACGGACTAGTGGTCAGTATTTCTCTGCATAACAAGCTTCCAGCAAAATAATACATCGCACAAAGAATCACAAATTTCAGATCCATCAGTGATGTGAGTTACCATTAGAGGAAACAAGTAAGCAACGTGGAACTAACTGAACTGAAACACATAATGACATATCATATTCTGCCCATTTTCAAAGCAGCAAATTCCAGGCTAAATATTGCAGTGCAGGTCTGCACTAAACATAAGTAGATGCAACACACCTTCCTTTTTCAATGTCTGCATAGGATTTCTTGAATAATTGCACAGCTTTGGAAAGGAACTGTATGGATGAATGGATAGGATCTAAAAAAAAAGGAGAAAAACAGGCATATATCATAAGTGAACAATGCACACAGGATAACTTATAGAAATGAAATCGTACGAGTAGTAAAGCCTGGTGCTGAGTGATAAGCAAATCTACACAAGACCAATACGATACGATTCAGAGTTTTAATGATGACAAATTATTGCTTACCAGCAGAAATATTAGCTGGCAACTGATGTCGGAAATCTTCGTAACATCTCGTCAAGACATTCACATACAGGTCCAAATTGAAACCCAGTTTAGGCGAGTCAGCTAGCTTCAGCAGGGAGATGAGTGTCACTTGTGCAACAGCTAAATGAACTTTGAACTCTGGATCGACAAATCTTTTCAAAACATCATATGTGTCATAATATGTGTGGTATACCGGATATGATGATGAATTGAACTTTGCTTTCTGGTAGAAGAAAGAGTAGCAATCAAACAATCATAATCCAGCTAGTTGAGCAGCCAAAACAAAAATTAAACCATCTATTTTTCAAGAAACTACAAGCACATAGATGGTGCATTGGCATCCTTCATAGCATCATCCATGGCAAAAAAATTCGACAAAAATGGAAATTTAAAATGAAATACATAACGAGAGAAAAAAAAGAGAGAGAGAGAGAGATTAAGAAAGCTGAATTCAGGAATCCAGCAGACGTGAAAAAAACCACTGCACAGACTGCAAAACAAATATAACAATGACCAACGCTGCATCCATGGCGCTTACTAAATTAGCAAACGCGTGTATAACATACTGTAACCATGAGAAATCATCACTAAGTACAATGCAAGTGGTACACGCTACTGCATGTGTGAACTCTTACTATATCTTCATTTGAGTACCAAAAATCCAATATGGGCACACCAACACTTTGATAAAAGTACACATAATCTGCACCGGAACCCACCAAACCAACCCTGAACGAGAAAGCAATGTATGTGCGTATGTATATGTACATGAGTGAGCACAAAAAATAGCAAGAGAGCAGAGATTAGGAGGTGAATCACATGAAGCAAGAAGAGTGCAAGGCTCACTGATCAACTTGGAGTGGTGTTTAGCATGCATTATGCACAAAAAAGTCTATCTCTAGAAACGCCCCTGTATGTAAACACCTAAAATGCTAGCCTTCGTGCAGCACCCTTCACGATTTTGATCATCGTATAGGGTCTTTGCATCGGAGCACGATTTACTGTCCAGCCGTTTACTAATTATTCCCTGCAAGCACATATTCTGCTGACTAGACGCATTATCAGCATAAGTTCTTCTGGTGCTTGCCCAAGTCTGCCTAATAAATTATGCATCAAATCCTGCATGTGTCAGCGTTTGCATAATCAGATAACAATAGAGCGTGGGGAACTAGCGGGACGGCAAAACAAGAGCCGATGCAAAGACCCTATACAATCTCTCAATCGTTGGGTCTCGTATGAAGGTTACTAAAATGCAAGATTTGATATACAATCAATGCACCATTGACAGGACTACAATCCAAGTTTTGAACTCATGAAAGCAATCCGTCTGGGGTAATTGATACCATCCTGGTTCACGTTTCATTTTCCCAACCCTCCTCAAAACTGCACCATGGGATAAAATACAGGACAATCGCCCATTACCAGTTGCTCATATATTACTATTATCACAATTATAACCAATTTAAACACTTTTAAAGGTACCTCAAAATTGAACTGTCCATGTCATTGACGTCAATTTTATTGACAGCAAGAATCAAACCTCGCTTTTAAATCCAACTTGGTTTAACTGTCTGTAAGGTATCAGAAACCTGTCTTTTACCAGAGATGTTGAGTGAGATTCTGTTTGTCATGCACAAAAGCAGAATGACTGGCCTAGCAACTCACTTGGGTTTGCCGAAATTGGTTTCGTCCGGATAAACTTTGGCATATTTGTCAAATACGGTTCTACCATCTGCATTTGGATCAGCGACCTGCAAAATGAAGTATGAAAAAAGTAATAAAAATTTCCTTGCAAAATTTTATCACAAAATCAGTCCAGCACGAGTGCTACTCTGTTTCACTGTTGAGAGGGAGAAATCCACACAAAACATTGCCGAAATGAAAAGCATTACCAAAAGCGTTAAATGTAATGAGGAAAAAACACTCTTAAACCATAAGCAGCAAACCTGCGAATCTCCCCTTTAACAGGGTGAGCTCAGTCAATGGAATTGACTGTAACATAACGACTTGAATGCTAGTGACCAAACATTTAATGATCTCCTACATGAAGGCAAGTGATCCAATTCATCAAAAACAAGATGACCGAAAAGTTATGAATAATAGATCTGCAGCAATACGATAAGAGACTATGCACAAGACACAAAGAATCGATGTGAATGAGGCCAATAAATAACTTCCATTCCAAGCTGAACGAAGGATAAGTAGCACATACATGAACACAACTGAACAATCAGCAATATACAATTTACACAAATATGACTGAGAACAGCAAAGCTTCCACTCGCACATCAAAACTTGTGACCCTAGTAGTAGTAGCTAACTAGTTTTAAGGTACAACCTACACTCAGCCTTTATATACGTGTGAAGCAACAACACACTCACAAACACATAGTACGAGCTTATGAAAATGTGAAAGCACACACAAACAAAGAAAAAAAAAACCATAAAAAACAAGAATTAAACGAAAAGAGAAAGAACAAACATGCATCCTCCCCTTACCTTCCCCTTTCTCCTTACTCCATTGCTTTCAACAAACAAAAATTTACTGATTCCCAGAAGAAAAACAAACAGGCAGAGCTGCTGCTGACTCCAGAAGCACTCACATGCGTTACTGATGTGATGCATCATTGCACAGTAACTAACAGCTGCTTTTGATACAGAAGGCTGATAGCCAATAGCCAACTGTGATTGGAAGATGTAGAGATTTATCTTCAGAGCAATGGATCACACAAGAAACGCTTACAGGCGCATCATAGCTCAATATGTAAGAGTTCAGAATGAATAAAAACGTCCAACAAGAGGCAGGAATCCAGCCAGTCACGGGCTAACTAACTAATTTGTAGTATCTTAAACAATGAAGCCTGTACAACAAAATCAGAATAAATCCAAATTAGTGACTAAAACCAAAACAAACCTGGCTTGTGGCAGAGAAGACTAAGTCTCTCAACAATGGACTCCCAATAGAATACAAAGAATAGTTGCCTATAAATAAGAAAAGCAGAAATTTTACAAAAAATAAACTGCAAAAAGAACAGTTCTTATACAGAAAAGAAGGGAAGTTGAGCACTACCATAAGCAAGATTTAAAACCTCGCTTTGGCTTAGCAAAAGCAACTTAATCAAGCAATATACAGTTCAATGTAATAGTTCTGTTTCTCTCTAAAAAAAATTTGAAGGGGGGGAGTTGGGGAGAGGAGGATAAATCTACATGATGCTAAATTAACCTCAGGGACAGAGATTTTCGAAATTTCATGACAACCCACTATATTGGGCGGTACCTACATTTTGCTGAAAACATAAAATTTCCCCTGCAAAGCATGCCTTTAGCTAAAGTTATTTGAAGTGTCAGACATATGACCGACAGCACCGTTCATTCTATCAGTCACAGATTTTTACATTCGGTCACTCCATGGAATCAAATATTCATGTACAGTGAGGCATGCAGGCCAATCCAGCAGCTCTCTCAATGTTGAATCAGTTACTAAACTTCATAGGCCGTAATGATAGACCATGCTCGAAATGAAAAACAATGGTGATAACCTACTATAATGATCACAAGAAAAGAATTCACCGGCGTTATCAGAAAGAAATAAACAAATGTTAACCCCAGTAAAAACACATTACTTGCCCTCCTTAAAGAGAGCAGTCCACACTGTAGCAGGTGCTCCTGAAACCCCGTGGATGCATCTGAGAACCCATAGTTGCTGTTTTTCACCCAAAATTCATGATGCCGAGCGCAACGGGCACCATCTTCATTTTGCCATTCCTAGTGGTGTGAAACCCGCTGTTATGGGCATAAATGCAAGTAGATTGTAATTTATCTCATATACACTCGCCTAAGACAGTTTGGCCTAGTCACTTTGCCAGATACAACAGAATTTAAAAAAGTGTGACAGCAGAAATTTGTTGGTTACGATGATCAACTGAAGTGCATTTATCGTTGATCATCGGCCAAAATTGAAAGCAAATATGGGACTGAGAGGAATGAAGATATGTTTTCACAATGAAATTTAGTCGACCGAAGATTAGTTTCCTTGCTTGTTTATGACAAAGAGCTCAAACCATTTAGGTTTGCTTACAATTTCCATGACAGTCAACCATAGAGGACCATCCTTGATGCAAACAAAAGTTTTCCAATATTAGGTCTTGATCTACTTACGCAAGGGAAATACGCAGCTTTTCTTGAAAGCGTTCTCGTAGTCAACTCCTTCTCAAGTTTGAAAGGCCAACTTTATGAGAGCATTTGACCAGGTCGAGAATTAATTGTGGAACGGGAAAAAAACAGAATTTGACCCGGACGAGAATTAATCACAGAACAGAAAAAAAACACAGAATTTCAGCACAAAACTACCAGTCTTCCTAACTGATAGCAGATAGTGCTGAAAAATTTCTGATTCAGAGTTCTAGCAGGCAGACCGGCACTTCCAGCAGGTAAACCGGCACCTCTAGCAGGAAGAACGGTGCTTGTAGCAGGTAGACCAACACTTCTAACAGGTGGACCGAAGCTTCTAGCAGGTAGATCGGCGCTTTTAGCAGGTAGACCGGCGCTTCTAATCAGGTAACTCAAAAAACTTCCATTCAATGAATTGTATGGGAGAATGTCTCTCGAAGAATGAATGATTATTCAAAATGAGAAAAGAACATTCTTCAATTGGCATAGCAACAACGCTCTTACCATAAACTGCAGAATCGAGATTTATGTACGCAACACCATTCTGGAGCAAGTCTTTCCTAAACTCCTGCAAGATAGTGTAAAGCTAGCATAGATAACATAGAAAGCCACAGTATCAAAGTGCATCTACAGGAAGCAGGACAACATCATCCAAAAACAAGGGAGCATGCCCAACTCGAAAAAACTTCTTGAATGAAAATCGCAAATCGATGCATGTGCATATGTTACGAATAGTCTGCCCCTTCCAGACAATAAGCGTGACCCCTTCAAATAGTATGCATATACATAAGTTGCTCCCTACTTGTAAACAAACATGACATTAACATCCAATCAGAAGAATTCCGTTTCTCAACTATGTATCATGGTCTAAAGAACAGCTATTTGTAATACAGTTCTCAAAACCACAACAAACAGCTGCCGGAAACTAATGGACAGATCCTGAAATATTTCTACAACACCCTCAAAGAAAAGCACTGTGGGGTATAAACGATCACACTAAAGAGGACCCAGAATGACGCATGGCACAATATGATCACTACAACTGATCTCCAGTCCTGCACTAAATATCAAAAAATTAATGAATAGATCTTGAAATATTTCTGAAAACCCTAAAAAATTACAATTTCTGACAAAAAATAATGATGCCTCACATAAACAAGAGCTTTCTTAGACATGATATGTAAATCATAACACAACTAGAATTGCTAGCATACTTCAGATTAGAAAAGAATAATTAGATTTTCACAAATTCCAAAGAACATTAAAGAAAGGTCATTTGGGACATAAATTGCCATGCCCACGACGAAGAGAGAGAGTTGTCCAAAATATGAAAGCCCATGTGATGACTAGACCAGTACTGCTCTCCACTTTCACAACAAATATAGAAAACCTTTAATGAGCAGGTGTGAACACAGTTTCGAAAAACCCTGCTGCAAAGACTGCAATTTTGGCACAACAATGGTCACATCAAGGGGAGGGGGAGGGGGGTGTGCAAGAGTTTTCTTAGTCATGACAATTATGGTCAATATGATGAAAACTCTTCACCCTACCAGACCCCGGCTTTTTTTTGGCATCTCAGATCTGGGGGGCCTATTAGGTCCCCCCCATAACTTCGGTTGTAGAAAAGCAGCAGCCACACAACTTGGTACGAATATAGTCCATGGTGTAGTAAACGCTGTATAGGTAGTAAACCATGAGTAGGTGGTCATCAATTATGCTGACAGCATCATATTTTAAAGACTCCTACGTTAGCTCGGAAACTTTCCGAAATTTCAAATTACTTCTGAAAACGGATTATGACAAGTCATCAAGCATCTGCAACTTTGGGGAAGTTGCACATAGCGGAAATAACTCAGAAATAAGGGATAAATGTGGGTAAAACACTCGATAATGCTCAAGAAATGATGTCATCATACAGAATTCTAAAATAATCCTCAGAAAAAAAAGCTAACGTCAGGGCACAACAGGTACCATGAAATATTCTTAGCAGCAAAAATACTCTCAGATAAATTTCAAACAAAGTCACCAAGTTTCATGGCTTTGTCTTTAGCGGGTCCAGAGCAATAATAAAAAATGTGGACCCCCAGGTCTAGTAGGGTTAAGAAAAGCCATTTTTGGCATAATGACCGCCTGCAAGTTCAAAAATTGCATTTTAAATAACAAATCTGTCTTCTACACTCAGATATTCAACTACATGTTCAACTTCAGAAAAATCCGCAGAGCAGTTATCCAGGACTAGATCGCAATGATAGGCATTTGTCACATACACATCAAAAATGCAATGTATGCTTGCTTACCAGCTCATGCAGCTTTCTCACGAAACGATCATTGAAAGGTTGAACAGGAGACATGGGTGCGTTTCGGCCTGCTTAGGCTTCATCAGCATGCAACACATGCCTGCTAACACACACACACACACACACACACACAAAAAAAAAGGTATTTAAAACTGCAGGTGTGAAATCAGATAGCACTCAAAGCTAAACGAGATCAGAACCATGCAACAGACAGTCTCTCAACCAGAATCTTTGATCCTCGATAGCTTACAGGTGGATGCAATCCGAGAGACAAGACAGGCGTAAAAGGTAACATAACAAAATAATGGCAAGAGTTTTTTGGTATGTAAATGCCCTCCGCATCTAGTTACTATAGTCAGTTTCAAATTATCCGCTGTGGTCACAACCTGCCCAAGGTATCTACAATTACGGGCTCCAGTACCTTGGAAAGTTCTTACACAATTGGAAAAGTTCTACGGCAAAGATAGCTACATAACAATTTGAAAACTAATCTTGAGTTTTACTTGCAACTAAAGCAGGTCAATTTAGAGTCATTTTAATGTTATACAACCTGAGATGGTGAATCCGCCAATGACTAAATATAAGTAATATTTTCTTTACATTATTTAAAATTTCAAGCAATACATGCACAACACTATCACTAGCAGTAGAAATCATGTTGATCCGATAATTGTTTTAACTGCGGCTTAAGGCGAGTTTCCACAGAGCGGAATTTTCCACGCGGTAAAATGACTGAGCGTGCGCACTACAAGCAAGTGACCAATTTCGAGCGGAATTCCGCTTCCACTAAAAAGTTAAAGTCAGCTTTCTGGCGGAATCTGAGTCTAAATGAAATTTCGGTTCGAGCAGACTTTAACATGTAAACTAAAAATTCCGCCCGGAAAATTTTGCTGTGTGGAAAAGCGCCTTAATAAGACTGATGGGCCTAAACCGACAAATATAAATATCACAAAAAGTGAGGCAACAGATGATCAATTTTGGTGAGCACAAACACCTTCATATAAGAACCAAATAGACAACTCACCTCAACATACTCCACTGATCCTATAACACCAGATTCGTGCCCATCCCAGGAGAAAAACTTTATTGAACGCCATGGCTTCCAGCCTAAAGTATTTTCAAAAGAAGTACTGTACCTTTTAACATTTAGTACATTAGTACGCATCTCAGGTAGAGAAGACAAGGCTTTTTACATCAAATAAAAATTCAATGTACTCACAACTCACTTAGAACTGAGCTTGAAGGCTCAATTTAACGCAGCTCTCATAAAATTTACTTTAATTGTTAGCACCACATTTAAGATTCCGGATACATTTTTCAGACTTCAATACCACTAACACAATATATAGTTGAAAAATCGAAAACATTAGATACAAAGAATACATGGAAAATATAATACAGGACAAGGAAAATGAGTGAGATTGCAGATGCTCCATGCTGTTTTTCTCTTCCAAAGGAAGACAATATTCCTATACATGTGCAAGGAAACACTTAAGCTAACGTTCTGAAAAGTAAACACAATTATAACACACGTACGAACATGACAAAAACATTGCAAACAAATAACTAAACAAGAAACATGATGAAATGATAAGAAGACAAAACATATAAAACAATTAAGCTGAAAAGGTGCACAACACACACTCGATCGTGTGAAACGTAGAAGGTCATCACTCCCCTCTCTGAAAGCCACCATGACCTTTGGTAGCCATTACTTGCTTCTCCTCACTATTTCCCCACACAATCTAAACAGCAATCATGAGCGTACATTCAGACTTAAATAAATCTTGTGCTTGATATCATCGATAGATTCACTGAGTTGCTGTGGAAACGTGTAAAGCACATGATGACGAACAAACAAAACACTAGAGCGTGATGAGTATCATAACGAGAAGTGTATGATGAGACCAGGAGTATCACAATCCGAAGATGACTAGCATAGCATTAACCACTATCCTGTTGACAAGGCCTGCTCTGCCGGCAAAAGGGCAAGCAGAGCATTAAAATTACATAACTTGTAGTACACATAGATATTGCCATGCACTGGTTTTACAGAAAGCTGCCGCAGAGTAAAAGAGCGAACAGTAAATAATGATTTGTGAAAAACAGCTAGTGAGGAAAAACAACTGCACATCAGGAATAGCGACCTGAAAGCAGCTCTGAGCTATGTAATGAGGCACAAATATTCAGAATTATGCAAGTGAAATTTCCAGCACTAGCTACTCAGTATAAAACACACAGAAACAAAGAAAAAAATTGCAATGTATTCTTGCTTACCGGCTCATGCACCTTTCTCATGAAACAATCATTTAAATGGCTGAACAGAGACATGGATGCGTTTTGGCCTGATTAGACCTGATCAGCATGCCACACCTGCTTGCTGAGTGCGTAGATGGAACTGCACTCAGTCAGCTTATCCATTGCTTGTGGCCACGGATAATGCAAGAACAGGAGCAAGCAAGACACGCGCAATCAACTCAGGAAGAAGAATAGCGCTATAGCATCAATACTGGTAGGAGACAGTGGGAGATACCTCACCAGACCTGAGCTCCACCCCAGCGACAAACATCAAAAACGCGATGTACGCTTGCTTACCAGTTCATGCACTATTTTCACGAAACGATCACTGCAAGGGCTGAACATGCACTTCCATCCCACCTTCCCCCCCAAAAAAAACAAAAAAAAACAAATATGAAATTAAACATAACAGGAAAGAAAACAAATAATCAATAAATAAATGTGTGGAAAAACTATAGCCCCATATACTGACACACAAGCAGTGCAAGCATGAGTGTTCAACAAGTTCCCTATCGCCAATGTTCATTTAAGACCAGACAAAGCTGCTAACTGCCTGGCACAGAACTACAGCTTTAAACCAATGGCAACAGATGATGCTATCATCAGTGACTTTTTCAATCCTGTTCCAGAGCTAGCTGCAACCCAGCAAAATCTTCATCGAAGCCTTGTACACAAAATTGGAGCTGACTGGTGAGAACAACCCCTGGAGGACAATGCTAGCGACCCCGCCTGTATCCCTGGGTTAAATTTACCCTGGGAACACTTGGAAGTTCTCGCAAACAAAGCCTGACATCTTATCACATGCACTTCTATGGATGTCACACAGAATTGCAACTGAATATGATAGCAAGAGCCTAGTTCACCCAATCATATAAGAGCAAGCATCCTTAGATCTAACGGCCTACTGACAGTGACAGGTGGATCATTGCGCACGGCGACCTTTGAGATTGCGTCAGGAGTAGTTAACAGTCAAGGACACAAGCTCATCCACGGAGATTCGCAACGTCAATGTCAGCAAAGATCACGGAAGAAGCCGGTTGGTGTCTAGTTCGATATGATGTATTAACGTGTTTTACCCACTACAGTGATCAAAGAATAGAGTTTAGCATTGATATTTGGGATTATAATCAACGTTTATCAGTTGACGTCAACTTGCTTTAAGGTAGGAGTTTTAAGATAAATAGGTCCCATTTCATCATAAAGGATGGATGGAATCACAGTCGCGAAGACTGAACAACTTATCACAGAAGATAGAAATAGAAGTAACATTCATGGCATTTGTGCAGAGTAATCAAGTATCAGTTTCAAAGAGTTGGATAACTCATTCCTTGGAATATAAAATATTGTAATTTGCTCATTACATTCAGTCTTGGCACTCAAAGCTCTTACAAATGTCTTAATTGTAGCTTCGGCTGAAGTCTTACCCGAAATACGATTTAAACAGAAAGGGATAGAACGGAAAACCTGATACATAAAAAGTTGAAACCTAAAAGAAATGTGACTCACTGATACCTTTACTAGCTCACTCGTATATATCAGTTACATACCAGACTTCAGCCTTTCTCCAATAACTCGGGCAATCTCCATCACAGTCCCCATTCCAGAGTCTCCATCAGATGCTCCGTACACCCATGCATCTCGATGAGCCCCCAACATCACATATCGATCTACAGAAATACGACAGGATCACGAAATGTGCATACAAACCAAAGGTATGTCTTCATGAACACTGAAAATCATGTTAAAAAATGAGAGCATTTCTTTAGGTGAAATTTCATACACACATTTCATAGCATATCTTGGAAAAAAAAAGGAGAAGCTTGACATTTTCCCACAAGAACAACAGGCGGAACGCGCTTGAATTACATATTTACTTTCGTAAGACCGCATTTCGCAGTTAAAAATCATAACCGAATCTGCTTATTAAAAACATTTACCAAACCAAAAGCAGAATACAGTCCAACAGAACCTCAGTTTAATCAACTCACCTTTACTGAAATACAAAACCAGGCTGCAATTAACTGCCCATAATTAGCAACATTTCTCAAGAAAACACCATTTTTCATAAGGAACCTCAGCAGAATTATGATGTCATTAACTTATCATCCTATTTCAAAGCTAATCGTAGGATGGCCACCACACGTTTGTTTGCTGACACTAACATACAATAAATGATTGACGAATCATTGAAAAAGGTGCCTTCCATTTCACAGCAACGAAACCCAGTTCTTTCCAGTAAACTGCACGTACAAACATAGCTCTTATGATGTCACATTTCTGCAGAGATTTGGTCTGGTTTTGTGGGACAAAAATGTCGCATTTTCTTAAAAATGCTGCCAATTACGAGCAACTACATTCATTTTCTTTTTATTTGTGTAGCTATGTGTTTATTACACTTAAACTACTTTTGTATACACAGGAGGATCCATTTAACCCGATTTGGTACGAGCTTGTTGATGTACGTTAATTGTACGGGGGGAGAGGGGTATATCAGGAACATAGTGCTGCCTTTAAGCTGTCACATGACATTGACAAAATTGATGATGACGTCATTAATTTTTGCTGACGTCACCATTTTGTTACGTTACCTGGATTGTCTTACAAAAGTTTTCAATTTTTTTGCACCAAAATTGTTCCTAGAGCAACTGGAGACATATTTTATATATTTAAACTGCCATCTTTGCTGGTTTTGTTTAAATATTGTGGCAAAAACGAGCAAAAATCACGATTTTTGACAAATTTTGCCATCAGAGGCCGTCCAGAATTTGCCCACATCTCCGGACCCCCTGGGGTTGTAACTTTGAAATTTGGCCTGGGAGTCTCTAATATAATTCTAATAAAAGCCCTAAAATGGCAGCTCTTCAGCATTTTTGGTTAAATTCCCCCCTCCCCCCCCCCTATAGGGCTAATGCAGCTTAGAAGTGTATTCAACTATTTCTTTAATAAGTCACTACGTGGTTATTGAAGAACCTTTGAATTCTACCACGAAACATGTGAACTGATGTAAAGAAATATGCACATTTTTTGTATTTGTGATTGTTACAATGCAATGCATTATATTTGCAGCCTGGTCAAGTGAAGAATAAATTCCCGATAATATCGAATGAAAGCCAGATAGACTGATGCAGATGAACAAGTAAGTAATGCTCGGTACTATAAGTTACAATTCATTGGCACCATGTCATCTCACGCTGAATAAAATGTCTCACAAAATGCTACTTACATTCTGTAGAGATGTGGACACTAGACTTGTGCTTAATTCATGCAAACTTGGCTCTGTGTTTTCTATAATGATATAAGTCAGGCATTGCCTACAAATTTCAACTTGCAGGTTGTAATGCCCGCTATGTTGGAGAAACCTCTCAACAGCGATCAGTGCAGATAAAAGTACATTTGGGAACCAGTTAGGAATCAGATATATATATAAGCACCTTCAAAACACTGAATGAAAAACATGAACAATTGAGACTCTTTTGCCATTCTAGACCAAGCTCTATAGAGTTTCACAAAAAAAGTAAGGAGGCGATGTTCATACAGTGGACAAGGCCTATACTTAACAAACAAGTCAAGCATCTATCACTGTCCATTTCTGTCTACTTTTTCCCACTTTGCTCAAATTTTTCACTCCACTGTCAACCATCCTCTCTGATGTTTTGTAAACCTTACTTTGCTCTTTTAATTATTATTTTTATTGGTACCTTGATCAATTTCCCTGACATATAACTTTCTGACTGCCTGTAGATATAGAATTCAAGTCTTTACCACCTAATTTGGTGTGCTCTTGTCACCTTTTTAGTTTTGCTTGTAGACAGTGATCTGTTTTGTTTCATTCTGCTGAAGACGTAGTTCTGTAACTACAAAACATGTTGAGACTTGAAAAAATTGTTTAGTTTTTGAAATTATTTAACGAAAGATATACCACCCATCTTCATCATGACCGTAGTTCAATTTTGTGCTAACTCCACTAACCTACCGAAATCTCTACAAACCTGTCTGAAATCAATGTAACTCCACTAACCTACCAAAATCTCTACAAACCTGTCTGAAATCAATGTAACTTGCTCCAACAGGCTACTCACCTGGTTCAATGATGCCTTCAACACTACCCTCCACACATGTAATTGTTCCTATCATTCTTTTATTATGAACTTCAACTTTGACCGATCTAAAAGAAAAAATGCTCATGAAAACTTAACTTCCAAAATCGTTTCCCTTTCCCCAAAGAACGTCCGTAAAAAAATAGCATTAAAAAAAACCTCAACAGTGCACGCATCAAGCATGCACCCAAATCCCATAACATTGAAGGGGAAGTAGGGTGGCAATCAGCAAATTTGGTTGCAAGGTTGATTCATGGATCGCTTATCGAATATGCGCATGCAACAACACTAATTATTTATATGTAATGGTACCTGGCCATGTGGGTGGCCAATACATGGTGCCATAAGAATTATACAAATTTGGCTAAAGACAGTAAAGTATTGCAAGCGCAAACAAATTTGTAGAGGAACCAGATACAAGCATGAAACGTGGTCTAGCATCATCATTCGTCATCTGCAAATTACACATGAAATTTCTTGGAGTGCCAGATCACTGACGTTGATAGCCCTCTCCCATATCAATGGAGTGTGAACAAGCAGAGACTAGATTTAGCACATCCACAACTAAAAGCTTTAGATTTTTTCACAAAAATAAATTCTTCCATTAGGATTGTAAAACATCTAAACAAAGGGACACCACTTTCAATTTTCATACCATCAACAGAAAACTGCAAAGGGCAAACCAAATGGGTTGCGATGAAGCAATGTAACAACTTTGTCCTGCCAGACACATAAGGCAGCATATCTTAGCCATGTATAAGCCAAGTGAGTCAAGAGCCCGTCCAGGGGTATGTCTACAGACATTCAGTTTGCTGCTAAAAATGTTTCCTGCATCGGTGCTACTGTAACTAACGTAGATACGTCTATCAAGAAAGCCTCTTAACTGGGAATTACTCAAGCGAATTAGGAAAACGGTGGTTAAGACCGTTGGGCCAAAGTCATAGTCAACATGTAACAACAAGCATAGCTGACTCTCTAAAATCAAGACCATCCACAACAAACTTTGATTTGTCTAATTCACAATGGTGTTCTCTTCTAACCAAAGATTAAAAAGTGCTTGGTTTTTCATGGTCATACCCAAGGTCTGAAATCACAAGATGACAGGTTTAAAGAAAGCAATGCATTGCTTCAGATGCATCAGCTTCATGTGGTCAACTAACAGCAGTAAACATAGCTGTGAGCAATGTTATTTTGGATTCTGCCACTTAGCTAAACAAGCTTCATAGTGATTTGCATACAAAGTGGCTAAGCAAGTAAGAGTATGAAAGAGAGGCAGTGATCCAGCCTGACAGTCTTTATATTTGTGGTGCCACACTAAAGCTTAGTCCCCTTCTAGCTGCGTTAGTAAAAATACGAGTGAAGAGTAACACTTCTTTGCGTCAAGCGTATGCAAATGGTGCTGGGGCAATTTAGGTTTCATGTGGGAAAGTCCTAGCAAATACACTTAACATGTGTTTTGCTTTGCAGTTATTAGCTGCAAAATTGCAATGTCGATTGTGTCTACATCCAAGCAGCATCAACGTTAACACCACAGCATCTAGACTAAATCGAAGGCGTTAGTTTTAACACCGTCTAGTGGGGACCAAGAGTCTGGCTAACACTGTTTCCAGAAATAATTAAACGGTGAACACAACATGAGTACATGCATGAAGCAATAAATTAAAACCGGAGACAGAGTAAGTGATTTTTCTATGAAAAGGACAAACATCAACAAATGAAAAAGGCAGAAAAACTCTATCAACCCCAAGGAATTACAGTCACCTACATTATTGCAAAATAGACTGCACGTGTACAATATATTCTGATGATGACATCTGCATACGAAATAATGGCCATATGGATGCCAACACTTTAGAGAGACTCAGGCTATGGCTTTAAACAGGCTTTACGGGTGGCCAACACTCACCCCTACCCAAACGGTCTGCTTGATTATTTGATAATATTCTAATAAACTCAACAATCCATCAACTTTCCTTACTCCACAAATGGTTGTCTATCGATAGTTAACATCAAAAATAACTTTCTTGAATCAGCTGATAGTCAAACAGCTGATTCATCTTAATTTCAAGCAAAGCATAATTTCTCTGCACAATGAGTAAAACTTTCCAACCATGTAAGTGACCATATGTGTTATGCATTTTGTAGACTGGCAACGGCATTTTACGGTTCAGTTCCCTTAGAATCACAGCTATATAACATGTACATCTGAGGAAATCCATGAACTGCTAACATAAATAGGTATCTACATACATATTACTTGCACCAGCTGTAACAGCATATTGTATATTCATGTATCCCTTCCATGAAGCAGGTGATTGATGGCCGCGCATATACCTAAACCAATTCAGAAAGACACATTAGCAGTTAACTCCCTCCTTTCATAGCATACACAGGGCAAACAGAATAAACAGGTCTACCTGCGCAGTTTGAGTAAATTCATAACAAAAAGTCAAAAAATTTAATACTGCAAAGAAAACAGAAGTATTAGTCCACATCCACCAACTATTTAATGCTCCACACCGAATGCTATCACAACTAATCGTAAGCTTAAACTAACTAATACATCACTTATAAAGAATTCTTTTCCTTTGTCATAAAAAAAACTTAACTACTTACAACATTCTTTCATTAGATATTGAAAAAATTTACAAAAGCGTTCTGCTCACCCACCTTAAAATGCCAAATGCATCATCAGCTGAGAGAGGTTGTACAGGAACCGTAGGTAGCCAAAGGCCTTCTTCTATCTTCATCCTGTACACCCAATCTGAAATCAATACATACAATTGACTGGCAAAACAAACATCCACAAACCACAAATATCTATAGTAAGTAGATGGATTGAGTCACTTCAGCATTTCAGATTACAGAACAAGACTATTATATCATATGAAAATGTACATCGAGATGTTTCATTTCAGATACTATTTCCACAAACGAAGTTCATCTACTCACAAAATACCGTCCCTGATACACTAGTGACAACAATCCATTTAGTACTACATGTCTAAGACAGTAATTTCATGAAAATGCGTTTTCTCACCTTTGGCAGGATACCCTGGAGTAATTGGATCTCCTCTGTCAGGTTTAAGTGAACCCCTCTGCACTCCATCAGGTGGTAACCACGCCCACGATGAGTTAAGATATCTATCTTTTCTTGGTACAGGAGCATAATCTGCAGGGTCGTTGAAAAGAATTACACCAATAGCTCCATTGTCTTCAGCTAACTTCACCTAAAAAATGCCAATATATGATCATTGAAAATCTATGAGCTCCGCAAAAGGATTCATACTAACGTTTTTATTGTAGGGTAAAAAACAATAAAATTATACCCATGGTTTCCACCTACTCTTCACTTAGTCAACAGTTCCAACATTTCAACACATATCGCCTGCATGATCATATCAAATAACCAGGGCATATTCTAGAAGGGCAGGGCATGCATCCGATTTCCAGAAAAAGGGCAGCTTTTTTCATGTTTTTCGAAGGATCTTATTGTTTTGATCCTCAAGGGGCAGCCTGCTGCGTTCAATAGTCGATAGTAACATGGGGCTAAAAAAACTCAGTGAGTCACAAGACAGGCAAACATCCACAAATCAAACCTCCCAAAATGAAATCAACTGGAAGCCATTTAGAGATGTCCTTCATAAAAACAATTTCAGAAACATAATCAAAACTACCTTATTCCCGCGGTAAATCTTTCCATATCTGGCAATAACAATTTTTCCTTGGCAGCTGATATTCATCTTCTTCAAAAGTTTAAAATCCTCAGAACGACCATAGTTCACATATACTGGATCGCCCTGCAACAACAAGAACTAAAGGAGTTCAAAACCTCAGCCTTTCTCTTAAGACATAGTTTCTATCATGGTCTTACCCCCCCCCCTCTAAAATTCATACCACCCCTTTTTT
>JAOBRC010763004.1:0-10172 GCA_027575255.1 Scolionema suvaense | reverse complement strand
AGCCCATAAGGGTGATGTTTCAAAAACTGTAAACACACAAAAAAGCCTCTACGAGCTTCCAGGATTACTGCTCTGATAATGGGCTGGGGGATTTGCCAATCAGGTTTACTTTGACACTATGAAAATATTCGTACGGTAAAATTTTCTGTCAAGTTGTTCAGTGGGTTCCACAATAGTTTGACCAGAATTGAAATTTACTGTGGAACGGAATATTCAGAAATTTTTTCTGACTGTTGCTATATCTTCCGAATGCAAGCATTCAGAGCTGAAACATTATACCAGAGTACCGATAGGTATACAAATGCTTTTCAGTAGAAACTCAAAATATTTACGTTATGCTAAATCTATCGGAGATGGTTAAATATCTCCTTATTAACCTTCATACAGCCACAGGTTCCTTCTCCTAGCTATTTATTCTAAGCGTTTTGCAGCACTACCGATACGTTCCTTTGAAAAATTATACGCTATGGATCCTCAAAAAATATATCGCCAAATATAGATACTTCACCGAATCAAGTATGAGAGAAACAGGTAGGTAAATTATCCAACCACATGATATTTGGTAAACAGCCATATAGAAGACCATTCTGAGGATTCACGAATGTCCTCAGGGACAGCTCATTACACTTACACTGGTGCTACAATGTAGCATCAACAACTGACTAACTTCCTATCTAAAACATCCCACGCTTGCACAATTCAACTGTGTTCTATACAGTTTCGGAATTTGGCAATTTAGCAATCTCCCATCTAATCCTACATAAGTGACTAGCCCCACAGACTTGGTCACTTATCAGAATACGCCGTTCGTGAACCGTGACGGGCAGAATAGTGAGATCCTTCTCACGTCAAATATTAAATATCAAATATTAGAGATGCATACTCGCTCTGCCATGAACCCTATTCATAATAAATTGTGACTATGCATTTTTCTTTTCTGTATTAGTCCATTTTCGTCATGTCTTTTCGAAGGCATACATTTTTTGATTGAGTTGTATCAAGGTGAATACACTTGTTTTATTGACGTCTACGCTAGCAGCTTCACTTGCTCTTTTTCCTGGCTGCGGGAGATTTTAGCCAATCTAAGAATGCAGAATTATAATCGATTCTGTGCATTTTAAGTGCTCATAACAAAATTTCACAAAGTGACGCCATCAGCTCTACATGACAGACTCTCCTAAGGTGTTACAGCAAGAAAAGTAAATTGTTAGTTTTTGTTGAATCAAAATGCCCTTAAAATCTTGACAAAACGGGCCTTTTCAGAACTCAAATACCGTAATGCTTCGATTAAACGCCCCCTCGAATAAAGCCCCCCTCTCCCTTTTCAACACATTTTTTGATAAACAGTAGGCACCATCTTTTAAACGCCCCGCTCCAATAGACGCCCCCTGTAGAGGTGCATGTATTAAAGGTGGACTAGTAAACACATGTAAAACTACTACTACCACAGTATATTTTCAGCTTTGTGGTTTTTATTTCGTATAAGAATATGGAAGTATGCAAAAGATGATGTTAATGAAATCGACATGTAATATAGGTAGTGAATATTTCATAGATGAATAAAGTTTATACTACAAAAAAAAGAGGAGTTTTGCAAAAATGCAAGAGATGCCCATCTCTTTTAAATACTTTAATGGGATTGAATTTCCCGGGGATTAAATTTCCCGGGGATTAAATTTCGCGGCTGAGCCTATCCGCTAAATTTAAGATTTCACGGGGATTAAATTTCGTGGATAAGGGGCTTCATAATTTTTCAAGGGGATTTAATTTTGCGGATCAGGGAAGAAATGAAATTTTTTAAAAAGGGGTGAAACCTTGCAAAAAGAACCTCTCCCAAAAAATTTCGAACGAATCCTTATCCCCCTTGAAATTTGAATTAGAGAGCGTTAACTGTATTGCATAGCAGGAATAATGATAGGCTCATCGTTCAAACATAGTGCGGTGCTGATAGAGAAAAATTAAGTGACTTTTTTCGTGTGGTGCATGTCCTCTTGGACAAAAAATCAAACACAATAAAAATTTAAAATTTCACGGATTGAAGAAAAAATTCAAATTTTTGCGGGGATTTAATTTCCCGGATGAGCCGTATTCAAGTTTTCATTGGGACTTAATTTCGCAGATGACGCCCAAATCCACGAAATCCGCGAAATTTAATCCCATTAAAGTACCCCCTCGAATAGATGCCCCCTACAAAGTCCAAAAATGTAATGAACGCCCAGGGCCTTTATTCGAAGCAGGACAGTATCTGCTCGAGATCCGAAGTCATCTTCCAAAATTTGATAAAATAACGATGGGAAAACAATGAGAACAGTTGCTTTGACAAAGGAAAAAATATCAAAATACAATGTTCAGCAGGATTAAAGCTTTTAGCTCAATGGTGACAAACAAAGCAAATTTGACTTTTGGTTAAATGATTCTGTTCTTCTTCCGATCGTTCAGAAGAAACCGTTACTGACGCTATGCGCAACGGAATCCAATACATTGACAATTCGAATGCAAACACCAGTTCTGAAGATGTCAACCTTCAGGGTTGACGAAAATTCAACAATTGATAAAACAAAGGCTAGTTTTATACTCTCAATTTGATCTTTAACTTAAGATTTGAATCATAACAACCTAAAAAGATGTCTTTTAAAGGAAGGGTAACGTCATATATGACATTTTGGTATTGGATACCTAACTAGCTACAGCACACCAAAATGTGATATTTAGTTTTTATTTCACGGCAAAAGCTTGCGTAGTTTTGGACATATCAAGCCTCAAAGTTCAGTAGCTACCATCTTGCCTTTAATTATGCACGACTTGCAAATTATCCAAACTTTGCTTCCAAAATACTCACTATTGAATAGCTTTAGAGCATTCTTTTCTTTCATTTTATCACAAAGCTGGATAATATGTCACAGATGTGTTTAAGAAAACATATAATCTAAGTATAGGTTATGAGATACCAAGGGCGTGGTAATGCTTAGCAACGGTACACCGATGACATCATCAAAATCAAGATGGTAGCTACTTAAGCTTTGAGGCTCAATATCTCCAAAAGTACTCAAGCTTTTGTCATGAAATAACCACCAACTGTCACGTTTTGATGTGCTCTGTCACCTACCAAAATCTCATTTTTGACGTTACCCTTCCTCTAAGAGATTTTATTAAACGTCAATGTGATGTCCACAACTCAGGTTCTAACTATTTGACGCCATCTAATGAATCATCATCAAATCGCTTTTCCAATGGAACTCTATTGGCGTTTTTTAATTTGTAACGGCCATTCTTGTCTGCGTTTCATGATGGCAGTGTAAATGAATCCGTCGAAAATTTCGAAAATAAAGGCATATATACTGAATATTTCTTCGAAGTGAGAAATTTATTTCTTAATTGGCCAAAACCTGATTTTTCCTGCTGTACCATCTTAACTCTTAGACTGTAAGCTAGGGCAACAAACTTGGTGTCAATCGACACATAATTATCTGCTCTTTAACAAAGTGCTCAACTTTGACAATGGCACGCTATGGTGCACCAAAGGTGATCCTACATCCAGAATGCCTATGGGTGTCCTTTAGGCTCTACGGGTTGATTTCACTTGCTTAGCAAAAGATCAAGTGTTGAGTAAGTATGCTACTTAAACTGTGCAGAGTGAAGCAGCCATTTCTCCAACAATACCTATCTGGCATAAACCCAGTAATTTTGCCTATCATAAACTTTGAAATCTCCATTCAATAAACATTCATGTAACCGATGTTTGTGAAGGGAGATATGGAATGGGAAAAAAGAATAGTTTGCTTTGAAGAGTTTTTTCTATCGCAGAGTACATCATAATTATTGCTGCACCATTATGTGCTTCCTTGAATCGGCCCAACAATTGCTAACACTTCCGTTACAAATGGTAGCAATTCTCATCTTCTGAGTTCAGCACAAAATAATATTTATTGTTTGTAGTATCAAGATAAGCTAATTAGGACTATTCTGATCCATCACTTACACCCGAAAACGTTTCACAGATTCCTTAACAGATTCATCCACCTCAATGACATTTATATCATGAACCGTGAGCAATGATTTCACAAAATCGTAGAGCGTAATGGTTTCATTTTCTGCTTTGTAAATGACTGACACAAAATTTGAAAAGTCAATTTCATTAACTGTGTTGATACTAAACAGTTACTGCCAATCCAAGAACTCGATTGCCTCTGGGATACTGTCAAAAAATGTTCTAGGTTAACAAAGAGGGCAACTTCAACTTTCTTTCAAAGTTTAACAAGGCCTCTGACACTCCATAAAATAGCGTGGTAGTGTATGATGAGTATGTAAATGAAAGTAAAACCTGCAAACAACAAATTAGGTGAATAGTTCAATAAGAAGATCAACAAAGACTTACAGTAGCTACAATCTCAACATAGTAATCCACAACAGGTGAAGTCTTCTCGTGGAAAAGTTTCAAGCATTTCTTGATTGTCTCTTCGTTATCATCTACTCGTCCACTATGTTGAGCACGAGCAAGAAGACGGGAAACTAAAACTTCATCTGGGCATTCAAAATTGAGTACCATTTTGGCAAGGCACACCTGAAAAATTACATAGCGTTACTCAGGTAGGCCCCTAACAAAGATACCAAAATGGTAGCAATAACTAAACCACCACTGCAAAAGCAACGAAACCTGATGACTTTTAAATGAACTATAATAGCTAAATTTTCGTACATTACCTGCAGCATGCACAGATAGGTCACGTCTCAAAATCATCTATCATCATTATTTGCTAAAAACGGTCATTTTTGAGGTAACTTTGACAAAAACCGTAATGAAGACATATGTTGCAAGCACTTTCTGGGCCTATAGCATACTAATCTAGGGTCTATGCAACCATGTTTGGACAAAAATGTTTTCAGAATTTCAAAAGCAATGCCGTCATTAGTTTTCATTATAAAATTGTTTGGCTTCGCATGTTGAATATACATGCCATGTTTCAAATACTTTTAAACAGGGTAAACACTGGGGTACGGGAAAATTATACCCTCCCTCTCACCAAGAATGAGGTATGATAGAACCTCGACCGAGAATAGACCTGAATAAGTCTCACTGAGTAGTACTCTTTAGCATCCCCCACATCCAGTCTCAAGTTAATCAAATAAAAGTAATTAAAAAGCTTAATTTGCAAACGCGTTGACTCCCAACCATGGGAAAACACGGTTTTCGCATCATTTTTCAGGAATCATCTTTAATTGCAAATTAGACCATGTTCCCGGACGATTGAAGAGCTCATGTGTGTGCACGCAGCACTAAAAATTGATGCAAAATCATCCAAAACCTGCATTAGACTGAATCTGGTGCAAATTTGCAATTTTTTAATTCAGTTGACGAAGTGAAGGCCTTCTCGAAATGTAGATTCGTGCTCTGCTCATCGCTTCACTACTGGCTGCTACTGGTAAGCACAAAATCCCTAAAGGCTAAGACGGGTAGGGGCTCAGTAAAACCTAGCACTGCGTGATAGTGCAGCGAAGAGCAGATGTAGTTTTAGCCGGACTTACCTTTTACTAATGAACCGGCACAATGAAGAGCGGATAAAACAAGTGAGCAATGATCCAAACAAATCAACAAAGTGGACTAAAATTCCCATAAACCAAACACAGTCTTGAGAATTCAAGAAGCTTAACTATTTAAAAGTAACTAAATTTCAGTTTCTACAGGCAGTTTATGTCAACTCCAACTCTCTCAAAAACCAAAAGCGTTCACTGTTTGTTCACCAATTGTTGTTTAACAATAGATAATTCGATTACGTATGTTCCTATTGACTGGTTTGTAGAGAAAACTTAACGCAACTAAGGGATAATAGATCCACGCGCATGGCTGCACCTGGTCAGCGATAAAACATAATCGGCAGGGATGTATGATGAATGCACAGTTTAAAGAAGGGCACGTGAGCAAAACAATTGCTGTTCTATCCAGCTTGATTACGTCCATACTAATTCTATATTCCTACACAGAGCACGAATCTACAACTTTCAATTTTTGTCATGAGAAATGTGCTATTTTGGCAAATGGTGTGGGACTGAACGTAGTTACGTTTGTTCAAGTTTAAGCATCATTCCATCACATGAAAATACGCTTTTTGCATTTTGGGTGCATTTTAGGATGGCTGTCTCTGGTTTGAGACATACGATTGTAGGGGGGGGGTGTCATACACTCTCAGGTCGAAACCAGATTCATGTTGGACAAAACAACTGTTGCAGCATTATTAGACCAAAACTGAGTTGTGTTAAGATTCTCTTCATGTGTGCTGCAATTTTACGATCAAAACTTTGGCAGTTTAATGAACATTTTGGAAGCATTCATTTTAAAAGTTTCTCCGTCAAAACCTGGCGCAAGATTTTCCTACCAAGTCTTTCAAAAATCATCCCCAACCGAGTTTTTTTATTTCTATCCCTCAGATTTGTGTATTCCGCACGCTAGTGGTAGCCGCCATTAATCCTTCCCTCCTCGAGAGTCGAGAGACGAAACACTAGCTCAAAGACGAACCAGAACATCCAATCAGAACAGATACGGAGCATTGTTCCAGGAACCAATAGCATACCGCGCGACACCGACATCAGAAATGTCAGGGGGTGGTAGCAATGGTTTTTTGAAAAGTGTATCAGCCACGTATTTTATCTCATAGGCTCATTTACCACGTAAACGTATAAACAAAATTAAACTAATAAATTACAAGGTCTTCTGTGAGAAGTTCAAGGCATTAATACAACACTAAATATCTCAGACTTAGCATTATGATACATTTAATCCCCCTGTATGATGCCAAACACAACCAAAGAAATCATGCCGAAGGGACAGCAAAAAGCGCGCCAGTCTGCTGTGGAATTTTCGTGCTGTTAGTTGTGAGTAGTGGATTATCGATGTTCTCATTCTTGCTCATAGAGTCTTAGGTTAGAAGAATGATTTGTTGTGGCTCGAAGGAAATCCTTTGTTTCTTGGAGGAAATGCCAGCCGTTCTGTTCTCTGTTTATAAACTTGTCCGATCATCTGACAAGGACAGAAGAGGCAATAAAGTTTGGAGCTTGATATCTATCTTATGCTGGCAAATGAGGATGTAGCCAACGGATGCATTGATTCAAATGAAGTTTTTATAGAAAAGTTATACATCGTGTCTCTGGAGATTGTGCTGAAAATTAAAAGTTGATTAAGTGAGAGGCGGTGAAACTTTTAGGGAGCTGATGCTTGTAACAGAATGCAGCAGTTCCAGTCCTGATCAATGTATGTTCGACGATGAGCCTAACGGTGAAAGGTTTGCGCTTGTTTACTTTCTGTTCAAGATAGTCGTATGTTGAAAATACTGTGGTAGTTTGCAGCTAAGAATTTCAATATGTATTTAGGCCTACTTATAATTTACCTGCTAGTCTACTTATTCCTAGGTATAGTCTAGCTATCTCTACATTCACAACTATGCAGGCTATACACATTGCATCAGTTTGCTGCACTTTTCTGTTTGCAAGATTTAGCAGTTTTTGACTTCTATTTCATGCTATAGCTGAATGTATTCTCATTTATGATGTTGGGGGCCATGTGACTATCTGCCACGATTTCTAAGCCATGGCTGGATGACCGTCATTTCTTTCATACCCAGGCCTAAAAAAAAAAACGAAACACTGCCGAAACCTCGAGTTGCGCAAGGTTGGGCGGTCGAGTCTGGGCAGGAGGCAAGCAACCAGAGGAGACTGAATAAGGGTGAGAGCACAATCAGCTTTAAAAACTGTGTGCTTCCATAAAAGCCCAGTTGTTAGGGCTACGTTTTCTGATCTGTATTCCCAATGATTCATGATAATTTTCTTTTTCTTGCCAATACACAATTTTTTTACAAGAAACTTGCGAAGACCAATCGGGATCAACGTTTCTTAATTTTTCATCGATTAGAGGCTGAAAGATTTCTTTGATGTTTCTTAAATATCCAGCTGTTCTTAAAACCTTCTTTACCCTCTTTTTTACAATTCCTCAAAACGAAACACATTTGATCTACTGAAGTAGAGCAATACAGCACCCACTCCGTATTCGGTTATGCAAAACAACTCGCTCTAGACAACCAAATGTTCTATGTCTAACATACCGTAATGCTTCCATTAGTCACCCCCTTCTTTTAAACGCCCCTCTCGAATAAACGCCCCCTTTTTCCAGGAGATTTTTCAATAAACGCCTCCCTCTACTAAACGCCCCCCTCTAGAGGGGCGTTTACTAGAGATACACAAACTAAGGCATGTAAAACTACTACCACTACTATATTATTACTTCAGTTTTGTGGCCTTTATTCCTTGTAAGTATATGGAAGATGAAGTTTACAACAATATTGACATGCAATCTAGCGTATAGCTCATTGACGTTAAGTTTATACATAAGAAAAAAAGAAAAATTTCACAACAATGTATAGACGGCCCCCTCATTTAAACGACCCCTCGAATAGACGCCCCCCCCTAAAAAGCATTACGGTAACTGTTATACATTGATGTTTCCAACCTTGCCTAACCTGCTATTTGAGCCTGGGCGTGTTTCTTAGATGTTTCTAAAATATCTAAGGTGCTGGAGCCTCATGTTTCTTATGAATGCATTTCTTCCAAAAAAGGGTTACCTCATTCTTAGACGCTCAACAATACAATTTACCCCTAACGCATGCCGTATGTTGAAGCCTCTGTCAGATAGAGCATAGTAAGGATCCTGCATCAAGCATAACTGTTCTGTGAAATTTTTTGCTGTTTATGGGGGTGAGGGGATCGGGTGCGGAACAAACTGGCGACTAGTACAACCATACAAAACATCTTATTATGAACAAAGCACCCCCTCATTACCTTTAATATACCTTGCCATTAATATGATTCCGCCAAATATTGAGTCAAAAACACTTTTGTAACTCAAGTCTGGAAAACTTCTAATCAAGTGCCAGTAAAGACAGCCCAGAACACAATTTCAGAGGAGAAGGTCAAGAAGCCCTTCCTGTCATTTTTTAGTTCAATAAACCTGGCATAACACTGCATTTAAAGACTATTGTTCAATGGAAAAAAAAACAAAAGCTTTCTTCAAATCGACTTTTTGTATTCTGCACGGACTACTGATGCATCATTTTCCTAATAAAAAAGCTAGAGCAGAAGTCCATCTGTAAAATAAGGACGCAAGAAATTATAAACGAAACATGTTTCTTGGTTGGCATCTTTACAGAAATACCACCAATTACACCATCTAGCAGTTCTCTTTCTTTCTTCAGTGTGAAATGAAAACTAAGGAGTATAATCATAACTTGAGGTGCACTTATTGAAATTCACCATCAGGATGGTTGAGTTGTCAAGGGTTCATCCTCCAATCACTTTCCTGATCCACTAAGGGGAGGAAAGGGGGGTTATCCAGGAAGGGGCCTCCCTCTGTCCTGCTCAGCAGCCAGATGGCGAACTGGCACTAGTGGAAAACCGGTTTTAAACCTTGACTGTAAGCTGGGCCCCTCCCAGCAAAATTTCTTGGACCCGCCCCTACAGGTGCAACCAAGAGCATTTTTATTCACTATCTAAGTTAGCACGATAGTCCACAGTGTGGCAGGGTGCAAAAGAAGTTCATTCTTGACACACTCCAGAGCACCAGATGGATATTACAGTAGTTTTTGGTGACGACCATATTATGTTGCAGTAGATTAATGAAGCAGCACAGATTGAACGAACAAATGATTAATCTCGTTTTATGATATTCTAATACTGAGTGCGTTTACTTTAACATGCCTTGTTTGCAAGCTATTAACAGTTCAAAACCACATCAAGGACCTTGTTAGTATTTGTCTGGCAATACTAGGTGACACAAGAATTGTGCACCTATGATACCCATGGTCAATTGATTCTTACTCTTACATACTGCTTTTCATCTTTTGTCTCGTTATTTTTCCACTCGATGTCTCAGAGAGTCAGCAAGCAGTCGTTTCCAATCTCCCAATGAGAATTCTCATAGTCATAGCATAGCTGCTTTTCAATATAGTTTTCTGATTTTTGTTTGTAAGTTGCTCATTGTTGTTGAACATTTTGATCCAACTGAAGAATATACTGCGTTGGCAGAAGCTGATTTTACTTTTCTTACATCATCTAACACTCTTATGGTGCAGCATCTTCACCACATAATATTTGGCTTGATATGGCAGCCATGTGGCTTGGTAATTGAGTTC
>JAOBRC010762893.1:0-10172 GCA_027575255.1 Scolionema suvaense | reverse complement strand
TTTTAATTCTCCAGTGCTAAAAATTTGCTTTTTGCAGCGTCTCTCACAACCTAGATTGTGTGTATCGATCATCTGTTTATATTCTTCATACTGTATGTAGCATCTCATTACTCTTTTTTTGTTGGATCACACAGTGATCTTTTATTAAATCTGTTTGAGTACATTTTTTTCTGTGAGCTTTTTTATGTAGTGCATGCATTTTTTTGTGTGTTTGTTTCTACCATTAAGTTACATTGCTGAAATCAAAAAATTTACCCATTGATTCTTTTTTCATGGTTTTTCCTAAGTCCATGTGTTGTGTCCACTGTAAAAGTTGCAGATTTATATGTTCTAAAAGAGAATATTCTTCATTCTACATCAGTACCTTAATGCTTCGATTAAACGCCCAGGGTGTTTATTAAATTTTTGGACTTTTTAGGGAGGCGTCAATTCGAGGGAGGCGTTTAAAAGAGGGGGGCATCTATTACATTTCTATGAAATTCTTCTTTTTTTCTTAAGTATAAACTTTATATATCAATGAAATTTACTGTAGATTTCATGTAAATATCATCGTAGACATCATCTTTTTTATGTTTCCATATATTTACAAGAAATGAAAGCCCCCAAAATGGAGTAATAATGTGGTGGTAGTAATTTTACATGTGCTAGTTGCTCTAGAGGGGGGCGTTTAAAAGAGAAGGGGCGTTTAATCGAAGCATTACGGTATTTTATTATTTGCTACTGCTCAAGGAAAGAAAATGAAAAATAGTTGTTTATGATGACAATGGAAAGTTAGTCTGGAAGTTTCCTTTCTTGTGTTGAGAACTGTGGTTTTGTATTCTTTGATGAGGATGTTGTATGTGAGTCCAAATGTATTTTTTGATCATTACATATTCCATTAACTAGTATTCCAACAAAAGTTTGTTGTTCTGTGGAAAGAAGTTTTACTTTTAACATCTCTTTCTCATTTTTATAGGTATACTATTTTCAAAGATCACATCACTTTACGGGATTACGAGATTCACGATGGGATGAACTTGGAACTGTATTATCAGTAATTTAGTGGACTTAATTTGTTACTCGCACGGAAACATTGACTGCAGTTTTGTGGGAAACAACAGGCAATCTTAGTGCGACAGTGAAGTGATACATGTGTGTTGAACAATTGACTGAAAATGGCTGTGCATGAATTTTGAACTGAAAGGCAACATTGGGATGGATGTGGCACTATATGAAAGGCTTACTGTGCGTAATATGTATTGTTGAGCAGTCATGTAAAGAAAGGATGGGCTTGTTATCGGCACTTTATTTTCTAATTTGGAACTTTTTTTTATTTCGTAGTCAACTTCTTTAATTGTTACTTCTATTCAATATTTTTTTTACTGTCATTGCCAAGCCATATTAGAATTTATGTCGAGAAGGGTCTGTCCTTGTTAAAATATCAAAAATTTTAGTCATAGACGAAATTCTTACCTTAAAACATTAGTTCCTCAGACAGAATGTGAAGAAATCGAGGAAGGAATGCCGTCTTCACTAAGTACGCAGAGTAGACGTATAAAGTTTTACATGCGAACCTGTTTTTAGTTCTTACTTAGATTTTCAGCCTCACTTGTTGTTCATTAACTTACATAAAAAGGAACTTCGCTGCTGATGATCTATGCTGAATCTTGGGTGAAAAGGGTACAGCCATATATCACAAAGCATTGGATTTATTGTGAAAAGTTAGATGCAGGGCATATTCTTAAACAGTAAGGCATCATACAGAATAAATTCTAGAGGTGCAAACAGGGTGCAAACAGTCCCAAGGAAAGATTTTTATTCATAGTCGACATTTCTCCATTTGTTGCTTTGAGGAAGACTGAGAGTCCTTCCTTAAACAACAAATGGAGAAAGGAGACTATAATAGAAAAATCTTGACGTTTTTGTAGGTGAATTCCTCGTTTAGGTAGGCAAATCCGGGAGATTTTGAGGATGATTTTTTGACGCCCGATCTGTTGAGACGGATTTCGAGACTGTCACCGGCTTCCTTGACGTCAAAAAATGACGTCAAAAATTCGTCGGTTTTTGATAGGCTTTCAGAAAATCACCGATAAAACCAAAAATGTGCATGGTAAAGCAAATCTTAAATATTGTGCAAACGTGGAATAAAATTGTGCACAAGAATCATAGCATTTGATATCTGATACCGGTGCCGACGTCCAGCTGATGTCGGCTCAAAGTCAAAAGTACATTTTTTCGATTTTTCCATTTTTTGGCTTGGCTTTCAAAATTGTGCTCTTGAATGTTTATATGAAAATCGGTTTTGGGTAGGCACATTATTATGTTTTGCTGCAAAGTTTAATTAGACCACAGACAAATGTGATTTATGACGTCGCGGCATCCGACATGTGCCCAGATAGTGCTTTTTAGGGTCATTTTGGCCATATTTCATGGCTAACTTCACGGTATTAGCAAACTTTGGTAGGTTCGGTTTTTTGCTCCTTTTGTACTTGCAAATAGTACTTAGTTTTGGTCCAAATGTATTATGGTAAGTATTATAGTTTTTGCTGCAGACACGGTTGAATGTGAAAAAAGGCCAGAATTAGCAAAAATTGAAAAAACACTTTTCTGACCATAACTTTGCAAATACCTATGAAACCTGGTGCAGAGTTAGTAGCTACTCAGTTCTAGACGACACTAGAAAAAAAATTGGGGATGATCATATTTGGTCCCTGGTCACCTGGTGGTAAAAAAGGCCATTTTTTTTGCCAAAAAAGGCCTATTTTTTAGTTTTTCTTTAAGTTTTCGCGAAACTTGATCCAAAACTTCTGAAACTTACAGAATCAATAGGAAGCAATGTGTTTTATCAATTGCACCCATAAACAATAAACAATCCTTTTTTTGACTTAAATTTCTTAATATTAGGCTCAAAAAAGTATGACGTCACATTGTCAAAGTAACTATTTTCTGATTGCCACAAAATTTACTACAAATCTGCAGTAAGCAACATTCCCAAAGGTGTTTATAAAGTACTTATTTTGACCCTCAAACTTACACCATTAAAAACAGGTAAAAATGACCCCCTTTTTCTGTGCATCCAAATCCAAATTTCTCGAAAACGGTGCCAACGATTTTTTTTTAAACTTTTAGAATTTTTTATTGGCTATATGTAGGACTGCTTGTATGTAGTGGGTCCCTGTAAATTTTTGTTTGAGGGGCGCTGCGAGGCCGCAAAAATGGGATATTTGGCCATTTTTTGATTCTGCGGTCCATATATAACATCACGTGACGTCACCGGGACGACACTTCCGGCAAAATTTTTTTGGAAATAAGTGCTTCTAAAAATGTTCTATTAGCAAATATAAACATTTGGTTCTGAAAGTTTTTTGATGTTCTTGCACAAGGTGTCCGAAAAGTCACTATTTTTAATGGATTCTGATGGTGTAATATAATGTGTTAGGGTGGGAAGACAGGCACGTTTGTGCTTTTATGGGCAAATTTACACTAATGAGGGTGGGGTTTTTTTTTGTAGTTTGTGAGGTTTGGAACATGACTACCTTTGAAGTATTTCACAATTTGTGGAAATCAAATGTATTACTTGTGTGTTTCTTACGCATAAGTGGCCAAATCAATGAAGAAATCGTCATGACGGTGGCATTATTGAAATATTTGATATTTGAGCTGCATGAATGCCATATTTCATATCAATTTGTGCCCTGATGCTCCTTTACAGGTTTGATAACAAGTTTTTTTATGGAAATCTGTTTTTGTTCGACTGTTCATGTATTTCTATTGTTTTATAGCTTCTCATATATCTATTTTCATGGAAGCACGCATTTTTTCCACATTTTTCAGTACTTTGATGGACTCTCCCAACTGATTGCCTACCTTTGACACGCTGATATCTCTGTTTGTAAGAGTATGGACTAAGTTACATGCAAATCATAATTCATTTTGTCCATGGTTTGGATTTTAAGGAGTACTGCATATGCGAAATTGCTACTTCTGGCAATTTTTGCTGTTTTCTTAAACTGGTTTTCAGATGTGTTTGAATGATCTTTGCACCATGATATGTGTTAAATTAAAGGTCTATATCATGTGTTCTGTTTGATTTTCTGTTCCACGTTTGATTAGATAAATGTGGAAATAAAGCCTATTAACAGAATGATACAGACTTTAGGATTTGCTCGGCTGCAAAAGTGCTACTTTCACCGAATTTTTAAGAGTTCTTAATTTTGTACCAATTTTCTACCTTTGAAACATTGCCATTGCTGATCTTTACGGTCCCCATCTCTCTGGGCCTTCGTTATGCTATCTGAGATGCGTAAGAAACTGCTTTTGCATGTTTACTGTTAAACTGTATTCAGATTTTCGGCGCTGTCTGCATGCCTTATTATGACAAGCAATACCAATTCTCCCCTTGAATTTTGGCTGATTTTTTCAACCAAGAACTGCTTTGCCACTTTGGACAACAGGTTTTTTAGCTCAGATATTAGCGCAAACATCCCTTTAAAAGCGAAATCACCTCGCACATGCTCCCGCGTTTGCCCTCAAATGGAGAAATGTCGACTATGAATAAAAAATCTTTCCTTGGGATTTCTTTCGACACTTTGACGCTGGCCTCTGGCCAGCGAGCGAGCGGCGAAAGCGGCGGGTATCATGTTTTGAAGAAAAGGGCGTATATGAACTTACTTGCTTCTGATTTTCTAAGGCATTGTGTGGGATATTTGGTGTGTTGCATGGCGTGTTGCACAAAATAGAGGACTTCATGGGAAACGCGTTTGATCATGTGATGAAAATGTTTAATAGAATAGTCCTATGAAAGAAATATTCCTATGAAATGATCTCTAGCCTTGCATTAGCCCATTTGTGATCATCCGTTTTTTTCTCGGATAACTGCTCTTTGGATTTTGCTGAAGATAAAGATCAATTAGGAAACAAAGTGATGAAGTTGGGATTTTGAAATTCACTGTTGTTTACTTATTATGCAAAGCTGACACGTGCAAAAATTGATGCATAATTTGGCAGTAGTGGACCAACATATGTAAATGATGCAGATGTTGTGTCTACTGAGCTGAATATGGATTTGCAGCCGGACAGCAAATTGCACACTGCTTCAAAAAACTCTGTACGATGATCTAAACCGTGAAGGGTCTTATCAGGGTTTTTCGAAACATGTCAAAATCGGATCATCTGTTTTTTGTTACTTTTGGTGTGAATTTTAGGGGTATTATAACCTATATTATGACCCATGCGTCATACCTGGGAAAATCTGGCTCGGTTTGCCGGTGAAAATTTCTGTTCAAATTGACTATATTCAGGAATTTTTCAAAATACTTGAAGAAGACTTCATCAGTTTTTTTGTAATGTTTGGTGTGAATCTTGTATGCAGTGTTACTAATTTTATGACTGGTGAAACGTGTCTTTGAGTACGTTAAGCTTAAGGTGTGCTCATTTTCAGTGTTTTTTTAAAATTATATGCAGAATGCCTCATCAGTGTTTTTGTAATTTTGGATCTGTAGTGAGGGCAATGCTGCTTCGGTTGTGAACCATGCGAAAAACCCTGGTAAAAACCATGCATCTGGAGACATAATCTTTTGGGTGGCAAAATTATGTCCATAAGTGACACTTTTCATTTGTTCTTTGTAATGTTTAGTGTGAGTGTTGGGGCAAATCTACATGTTATCGACCGGATGCCATTCCTGGGAAAATGCTCGTTCAGCAGATTTGACTTAGCCATTTGTATATTTGTTTATTTGTATATGCCGATTTTGAGATTCATTTCTTTGCAGTTGTTTCTGCGAATCTTTGAGACTACGTCACTTGTGTCATCAACCTAGCCATTTATGGAAAAAGAAATCTTTTGACTTAAGCGTGACCATTGTGTCCAAAACAAATATCCATTTCGTAAAGTTTTTGTAATTTTAGGAGTGAAATATCGGAGCAATAGTAGTTATGTGCCATACTGATTTTGTATTTTTAATATAAAACGTGGTCACAACAGTCAGGAGGCTAGTGTTCCACTTGGGGCATGGCAAATTTTGTCCAAAAATGGTTCTGTTTTGCGTGTAAAAGGGCATAGGATGACTCATCATTTTTTCTTTGACCTCAGATCCTGGATAAAGTTTGCTGGAGTCCACTACTTCTGTGACTTATTTTTTTTACGCATTTTTGGCCTGAAATTTCTGGTCATGAAGGTTACGGTTTAGATCATATCTGGGAAATGGTGAATTATAGCCAAAATGACAATTTTGAGTGTCTTAAGTATTTTAAGATCCGTTCATCACTGTTTGTAGTTTTTGGTATTTAACTTCAAAGTAATTTTAGCAGTTATTGTGTGAACTATGTGTCATTTTAGGGAAAGAGAGGTTCAGCTTGGGCATGGTCATTCATGACATTGTAATGCAATTATGTTGCTTCAGTTCGTATGAGACTTGTTAACCTGGTTGCTATGTTGTCCATCTATTGTACCTACTGGGAACGCTTTAATGGTCCAGTGATTGTTGTATGGTTCAATTCAAATGTGTTACATTTGGGTCATTCTTGTGCCTTTTATTTGATGCTAAGTTCGAAGCAATTCTAAAATATCTGTGAAATCATCTCGTGGACGTATAATTCTCGATTGTTTCCACTTCTGCTTCTTTCATGGCGTTTTTCCAACACTTTTTTTTGTAAAAAATGTGCCCTGATCGACCTGCTGGTGTTGCTGGCAAAAGATAGCATATTACAGCTTGTAGCACCTTTTTGGTAAAGTAGATAAGCATTATCCATGCCAGGTTTTTCCCAAAAAAGGTAAAGGATTGGGGAGAGGGAAGAACAAGGCTGCTGAGGCCCCATCCATTACTTTTGGTGCGCAAGTCGATACCACATACAGTATATATTTCCTATTTTGATATGAACTTGACAGATCTGAAAAAAAGCTTTCAGTTTGGGTGTAGCCATTTGTGTTCAGAATTGGTCATGTTGAAGTTGTTCGGGTATGAGCATCAGTAGCCGTATGAGTCGAAAAGTGGTTGTGGGGTTGTTATAGGTCGCGTGACGTATTTAGGAATCGTAGACCGCTTGGTATCATTGTGCATTCTGTAACAAAGTGATTTTCAATTTAATTCGCACGAGTCCAGTACTTCAGTAATTTAGTTTTCTCTGTGCAACTGGGCCTGCGCATGTTCCTTTCAGACTGTCCTCGCCGATTTTGGTGTGAGCACAGTAGCACAAAAAAACTTTTACATGACAGTGATGAGAAAATAGGGATTACCTGTCTGAAAATGTTGGCTTTTTCGCTGCACGTGGGAGCATTCAGTATTTAACACATGCTTTTAAGTGTGGCTCCTTTTTTTTGTAAATAACTTTTTTTTACATTTTTTTTTATTACTGAGTTACTGAAAATCGCCCCTACAGTTGTTTAATAGCTGTTGCAATTGAGTGCACCTTAGTGATGACTCAGGTGTATACTGCTGATCGAATTCTTGCTTATTTGCGTTCTAGAAGCCTACTGAAAAGGTGCGGGTAGTGTCTTCTTGTTTCATGTTACTGGCACGTTCTCATAAAATCCTTGGAATCAGCTGGAGTTGTTTAGTTGTTGAACGTAACAAGTTTGTCCCACCTCAGTTGTTTATTGATTGGTTGAGTATTGAGTCATTTCTGGCTATTGCTTATTTTCAGTATTGTTTCGTTTTTAATAAAAAAAAATTCGCTTTACATATCACGGCGAAGAGGGCTTATTCATCAGAATTATCATAGAGATGTTGTCCATTGTTGTGCAGTTTTCTGTAAAAAAATGGATAATATTGGTATTGTAGGTACACGCTTTTTGTTACGAGAAAACAATTTTTTAGGTCAAGGCTCAATTTGCTTAGCGAATGAGCGAATGACTCAAATCGAGGCTGAAATGTTCTTAAATATTTTGCTTTTTCAGGGTGAAATTTTCTTGATTTTTTTCTTAAACTGTTCATCTATCTTTCATATTTTAGCCCTCGACCAGTACTGTATTTCACGAGGAACCATGTTTTTAGTAGCGAAATTTATGTGCACTGCAAATGTTACATTTGCTGTATCAGCCTGCGCAAAAACTTCCTGACATGGGTTTCATTTATCCTTGGCGCTTGATGTCTGTTACTCATTTGGTAATTCTTGTTTTTGAAAAGTGCTTGGATGGTAGACGAATGCTCAGCATGAAAGAGTTCCTTAAATTAAGAAATCCAGATTCAAAACTTGAGCCTAAGGATTTTCTTAACGTTTTTGTAGCATTTTGTCATTTTCTGGTTGATTTTCTTATAAAGGGTTATCTTCAGTACATTCGCGATCGTTCATCTTGACATATTTTGTATGCACAGCAGCAGGATGACACACCTCTTTACGAGTAGTCTGGTTTCCTACCTTTAGAGATGCGATAGTTTTCTTGAGGTATCATTCAACTCTGTCTCTGCATTTGTAAGTGTTCAAGATGGACCGTGTTTTACCACCACCGGAAAATTGTCTCGTTGAGAAGAAGAAATCTCGTGTTGCTTTGATAGGCATTGGTTTAACTGGTGGCGTTGCTGTGGGCTTGTCTCTTATTGCATTTCCATTTGTAAGTCCAGCACTGAGGAGGGTATGTCTTCCTTATGTTCCTGCTACTGGTCAGCAGCTTACAAATGTTATGAAACTATGCAATAAAAAAGCTTGCAGTACACTCGTCGATCTGGGCAGTGGAGATGGTAGGATTATAATTGAAGCAGCTCGTCGTGGGTACCTTGCAACTGGTTATGAGTTAAATCCATGGCTCGTTCTTTATTCGAAATTCAAGGCGCGAATGCTGGGACTACACAGAAAAGCAGCATTCGAGCGCAAGGATCTATGGAAAACTGATTTGTCGAAATTTGATAACATAGTGATCTTCGGTGTTGCGGAAATGATGGACGAGTTAAGTGTGAAAATGGAGCGTGAGATTGCTGACTCAGCACGAGTAATAGCCTGCAGATTTCCAGTGAAAGACTGGAAACCAGTTGATGTGATCGAAGAAGGAATTGACAGTGTTTGGATGTATACTAGACAGAGTTTTTTGAAAGATTGAGTTAAAGATTCTTATTCTGGTATGTAATTGTGTTTGTTCATTTTATTTTTGTCTGACATCTCTGAACAAGAGTTCTTTTCCCAGGAAGTTCAAGTTATTCGGATATCGCTTCAGCCAATCGTGGATTCTCGCCTAGCCTTTGTCAAGGACGATTGAAACTCATGTGCGTTCTGCCGAAACTTCATAGCTCGGAATAATTATGTGTTTGCGCGGAGGTTTATGTTTCAAAATGGTAGCTATCAGAACAGACTGAGCAATGAACATGCGCCTTTTTGCATCGTATTTTTCTCTTTGAATTGGCAATCAAATCTCAATCTCACCACAGTTTCTTTAAGTTCCAGTCTCTGATAAAAAAAAGCATACAAATCGGACTGACAAACCGAGTCAAATAGAGGTCATTCGTGGAGAAAACGCCCAATGTCGACATTTTTTTAAATGGCATAGTCACAATTTTCATGTACAAATTGACATAGAAATGATCTACACACTTTTTTTTAATAAGTAACAGTTTTTAGTCTGAGGATCGATGTTGCATACGTTTTCCTCTTGGTTAGGCTTCCTTAAGGGGATAGATTTTTGCGTGGACTTATTTTTGTGAGTCCAATTTTTGGGGCGTTTTGCGTGGATTTATTTTTGCGAATCAGAGATTTGCAGAGAAATTGCGTGGAAGTAATTTAGGGAATAAGCATCAACGAAAGAAGCAGAGGAGGTTATTGACATGCACATATGGAGAAAGAATGAGTCTCAGCAAATTGTTATCGATTAAAGATCGAAAAATTTGTTGTATTTGCTTTTAGTCAGCTTATGACATCATATTGATAAATTTTGCGTGGATTTAATTTTGCGAATTTAGCAAGAATTCGCAAAGCTCGCAAAAATTAATCCACGCAAAAAAATCCTTAGCTGTTGCTTGTTGAGCATAGAGAGGGTTTGCCATAATTTCAACTATGAAGATGTTTTTTTCTTTTCACTAGTTGAGTTTCAGACTTCTCTTGACATAATTCTGGTAGCGTTTGTTGGGTGAAAGTTAATTGCGAAATGGAATGAGGAAAGGAAGTGATAGCTGTTAGAAAAATGTTCTTCTTTTGCATAACGACGGTCTTTCTTTGTCTTCTGTATATATGTATATATATATATATATTTTATTTTTTTTTTTGAGGGG
>JAOBRC010762782.1:0-10173 GCA_027575255.1 Scolionema suvaense | reverse complement strand
TGTAATCCCTATGTAAATCCATCTCAAACTCCTGAATGCCAGATACTTCATCCATCTTAGATAAACTATCCTACAAGAAAACGTTTAGCATACAGAACATATAAAAGACATGCTTTAGCACAAGATAGCCTACCGAAGATTTTGTTCAAGACAATACAGGACCATACCATATGCATAGAATCACATCTGGCCCATATGAATAACAAAAGTTATCCCTATTCCGTATGGGGAGGGTTGATTCCGCCCCTTTTGCTTTTTGTTATAGGAGTTCACGCATATCCTGGCCAAATTTGGTGCAATTTGGTTCAACCGTTCACAAGATATCTGCCTTTTCAACGCTTGAAATAACGGCCGGACAACCGTCGCTAACCGGTACATTTACCAGTATGACCGGCGTGTACTGCTGGTCAGCCGGTCACTGTGACCGACGCGAAATATCAAACAGGGTTCACACAGAAAATCTAAACCAAAACTCCCCGACTTTTAAACTGACTTTTCCCAGACTAATGGGCCAAGTCTTCTTTTTTCCCTGACTGAATTTTGTATATCAACCCAAACCTAACACCAGAAAAAGGTACTATCTAAGGTACGTTTGACATAAACATTTATCAGCGATGACATACAACTGATTTTGGTGTGTTTACATATTATTTATGAAGATCATTAGATAGGAACACTGAATTGGAAGAGACCAATGCACACACAGTGTAAGCCACTAACAAAATAAAATTTATTCTCAATTATGAAAACATCCAGCTGGTAATCTGCGTAACACAATGAGGTGGTTGCATACATGTCAAAAACAAAACATGACATATCATTTCCAGTGCACCAATTGCATGTAATATATATAACTAAACACAACTCAATAATATGGATGGGATCATCAAGCATCACTGCAGAACAAAGAACAACATAACCAACCCTGGAAACAATAAAAGTGCAATAAAACGAGAAGCACCATTTCCACTGGACCAAAGAGTATCACTCGTGTGTTCAACAGCAGCGAAGTGGCGGAATTCAATATCTGCTACGAATGCAAGAACAATATTTCTCAAACCATCGCTTACTGTACTACCTCAAAAACAGCACATCTTCCAAGTAATTGGTAGGAAAGTGCAACTTACGCCACGCCACTGTTCCGTCTACTGCAGTCAAAATATTAAAAGGGTTGAGAGCAGCCTTCAAGAGTAAGAATAACTGGAATTACACTTCATAGTAGACAAAATATAAGGAACATATCTTTTCCATATTTACATTATCCCTAATTGACCATATGCATATTCACCTCCACATCAAAGGTCCCTACAATGTTTTCCTTCATACAACAGCTGAGAAGCAACGGCTGATAGAAAAACAAAAGGGACAATCACAGGCAGGATAAATTAACAAAACTGAAAAGAAACATAACATTTGCAGTGCTTTCATTCTGAGGCGCGCGATAGCGCGCGCGCCTCCATACGCGCCTGAAATCAATTGAGGCGCGCTCATGATCGCGCGCCTCAGTATGTTTTCCTCTGAAAAATCCCACACCTCCGACACAAGAGGTAGTTATGGAAATCTATTACACTACTATCTAATTAAACCATCGTGCAAAAAATTGCCGTCAATACTTTGTAACACCTCCGATACAGCTTGCTCCCCGTGAACAACCCAGTATCTGACCCTGTGCTGCAGCCAGAACCAAGAGTGTCTGCTGGCCACATGCAGTGTGCGTTTGTCTTAAGCCTGTGACGCCTATTTTTTCCCATCGGCCACTTCAGCTCTTCACTCGCAAGAACTGCTTTGATAATTCTACCGATGGCCACTCGAGCTAAAGAAGGGATTATTTTGTATCTAAGTGAACAATTCGTGGATTATACAGAGCATGTAGAATTTGCCTTTATAGTCAGTGGCCGATTTTGTTTAACCTTCCCAACTGCAAGTAATCATTCTTTGCTACGGTAAGTGGTAATAGTTCTGTCGGATCAGATAGCTAGTTCCGACCGGACCCTTGCTCAGAATTTTGTAATTTTCGAACCCTGGACTGCCGGAAATGAATGCGGCTGAATACCGTCGTCAGTGATGTGGCCGATGGCAATTTTTTGCCGTCGCTAACTTTCATGAATTCCGAGGACTGTACTTGTGATTGCTTCCTACAAGTTTGTAATTCTGGGAGAAAGTGAACAAACTACGAGTTAAATATGGTGCGCCTTGACCAGGAAAATCCCTGGTAAGGCGCGCGATACGCTGCGCGCCTGCAATTTTTTCATTGAAAGCACTGATTTGATGAGCAGCTGCAATAGAAGCTCTAACAAGAACGAAACTCATGGAAAGATATCACTTGAAAGAGCAACAAACTGAGAGTTATACGTTCCCCTTTTGACAGGGAGCTCAATTGTCAATGGAAAAGACAGTATAGCAAAGATATTGCATTAAAAGAAGCAGCAAAAGTCTATAACACTGAAAATACAAAACACTTCTGCTAAGCAAATATACAACAAATTGGAATACAGTGGTTACACCTTAGACACATTGGCACAGCCAAAAAATGCTACACAAGGTCCTGAACGTACATCACAAGCATAACAGCATTAGTGGCTGGAAATAGTCATCAGTATTTGTGGTAGAAAACCATTGATTATGTAGGGGAATGAAGATTTTGTGCTAGCCAAAACATTTCCCCTGACTTTTCCCTGAATGGGCCAAAATATCAAGGAAATTCCCTGATTTTTCCAGGTTTTCCATGAATGTACTCAAAAACGGTCCTTCCAGGTTCCGTATGAACCCTGATCGAATGACCTGCAGCTACTACAGCTGTGCCGGTCAATAATGTACTGATTAATAATCACATGCGAAACTCATGTTCATACATTGCATGCAACCTTCTCTTTCTTTGATCAGATCCTCACATTACAATTTGTTTGCATGCAGCTATCTCATCCTTTGATCGTGTCTCCGCATTTTCTTTGACATGTAAACATCATTATCACCAGCTCATTATCTTCTCTCTGCTGCATATCTATTCTCGATTAACAGCCTCACATTTACCGTGTCCATTTCTATTGAATAAACAATCAGGTTCTTTTGTTCGAAATGGCACACAAATGTCACGCTAATTCAGTGAAAACACACCCAAAGCTATGCAGATGGAACTCAAAGAAGGCGTCCAAGGAAGCATTTGACTTTGCTCCATACTCACGGCTGACATGTCCGGCGTGTGCCTTGGTACCACCCGTCATATGTCCGACGTGGCATTTTTCTGCATTTTCAACACATGAACTCCAGAAAATGGCTGAAAATGAAGAAGTTTGGGGACTTTAAGCCTATTTTCAGTCATTTAGGGCACATTGGAATGTAACACAAGCAAATCACGTTAAAATAATTAATCATGCAAATTTTTTAAATTTAGCATAATTAGGCACCCACTGCTAAATATGATGGCGTCAGTGAATAATTAATGAGGCTGCATAAATTATGATGACGTCAAACGGTTCATTACATGTTGGTCTATTGCCATACCAAGTTTGGTGGTCATAGCTATAGCCAATCCGGATAAGCTAGGGCAGGGCGGAATCAACCCTTCCCTCCCCCATACGTATAATGAACAAAGTGACCCCATACGGAATAGGGTTAACATAACACTGCGAAATAATAAGAATTAAGGCCACGATAAGTCAATAATCTGATATGCACACATGAGTGAAATAGTAAGGCGGGAAACTTTCTAAGCACTCCAAAACAAAGGTGTGCGGGCGGCATTTCATGAGTTGTTTTAAAAATTCATAGTACCCCTTTAAAGTTGCAATGCCAATATTTCAATGGTAAAATGCCATATCACGCTTGATTGTCTGCTAAGAAATTCCGTTCAGTTGGGACATGCTTGAAGTATCAGCACTATAAAAGTATTTCCTCTATCAGATATGACAATAACTGATCACTCAGCCAACAGTTGTGTCATGAATATTTACGAACAGAAATTTTAAAATATTGATCTGTAAATTATGGAAAATTTCCTCACGGCAGAAAATTTTCAGCCAGAGTAAAACATGTTTTCTGAGGTTTTGGATTTTTTTCTCGTGACGCGTAATGATTACAAACCAAAATCCTAATAATCACGCACATAAGCAGAACCATTATTTTACACCATCTCTGGTGGATGTCCTGTTGCAAACTCTATGCTAATAAGCGAAGGGTAGCGCTTTGAGAGAGTTCGATACCGACAAATAAGAAGTGCGCAACCATTAGAAACAAATGCTCAATCATTAGAGATTTTTGTTCGTAATTCCTACTTTAGAGCATGGTGCTAGCTCCAGTATGTTTTGCAATGCATTTTGGTGATTCATGACACAAGGGTAGCGAAGTTTCTGAAAAGGTGGAATCATGTCTATGAGATCATCTGAACAATTTTGACCTGAACATGATCATAGTTTCCTAAGGGGTTTGAACCACCACCTAAAAAATTGTATCCCCACCTGCAGTTGCCAAGCCCCACCTGCATGTTTCAGACGCAACCCCCCACCTCTAGATCAAAGTCGTGCTTGCGCCATTCACTTTTAAAGTTCAGCCATAAATACAAGATTTGCAGCATTAAAGGTCGCCAACGTAACATGCACCAAAGAGCATCAAAATGAACAAGTAGTGATACGCATGAAACAAAGAAAGTTTAGTATAGTATATCTATCTATTTGACATGCTATCTGTACTATCGACGTTTGGTTAAAATGGACTATATCAACCCCCACCTTAAAAAATTCTCTCCCACACTGTACTCCAACCCCCAGCACAAATCTAGATTTAGGTCAACCCCCGCCTTAAGGTTTTTTATGAAAATTCCCCCCCCCCCCCCCCCCCCCCCAGTAGGATGGGGGGGTTGGAAACGATGGACATGTCTGGACTTTTGTTTACTAGTAATTTGCTGTACTAGACTGATGAGCAACATGCCTTTTTACAAGAAACAATTTTTAGAAGAAACTTACCTAACCCTTTGATACCCACAAGGAATTGGATGAACAAGTGTTGATTGTTTTCTAACTATAAGCTGGAAATATGATATAAAGCAAACCTAAACAATTCCTGTGTCAACATGTTTTGCCTTTCATGAGATATGGCTTAGAACACTGGTGCCCCTCCCGGCAACAACTGATTATAGTCTTGAATTGACATGATTATAGTCTTGCTTTGACATGTAGACCTATTTGCATGCGTTTTTTAGGCGGCTCTTCAACAAAAGTGATGCAAATATTGAAAGAATACAAATAATACAAAAAGAACTCGTTTCTAGGGACACCCGTGTCCCTCTGGGCCACATGCTAGAAACTAGTCAGTTTCGAATTTTCCAAAAACTTTCACGAATTCATGAAAAATGCAAACCACTTGCAGATTCATTTTTCCTTTCGTGAACAAGAAAGTGTACCATGAGCATCGTTACGTATGATGCTTCAAGAAGCAATTTCGTTCCTTGAGCACAGGAACAAACTACGAGTGAGGCACTTCGCAAAGTTTCGGTTTCCTTTTCCTTCTGTCCGTCAGGAAAGAGTTGGCTTGCTTGCCTTCTTCCAGGACTCGACACTAGGAAGGAGCAAACTCTACTTGAGTATGAACCAATCAGACTCATAGCAAAGAATGACTTGAAGTCCAAGAGGCTGCGCCACTTCTCGGGAAATTTTGCTATATAAGATGTAGCTCTTTGAAATGGCAATGTCCATTAGATCAAAGAATATGCGAAGATAAAACCTAAACTAGGACTTTCTGTCAAGGTGATACGCTGCCACACGCTGATCTATCTAATCCACTCCTCCCATTCGTTTGCTATATCGCCTGAATGGAGCAGGGCACAAGATTTGACTTTTGATGCTGGACCTGAATGTCAGCAGGGAGAGCAGGCATACGTTTCCGGTCTTTGCCCACAGTCCCAATAGCATATATGGCCCTGATCGTACAGCAGCTTGATGAGTGATGGACTATTGAAACAGTTATTGAAAAACGTGTGCATTAGGCATTCCTTACCCTTACAAATACCACTGACAACTAATTCCCCCAAGTTGTGCTAAAAAGATGTTTTCTTACAAATTGCAACTTCACCTGGTACAACTATTAAGATACAGTGTCACATAGAAGCCAGAAATCAGACCCAGAAGCCCTATTCGAAGGGCTTCATTTTCGCCTACTGTAACACGTACCAATAGCAGGACATGATTATGTTCATCTATACTTCGGTGCTCCAATTTTGAAATTGCACCTCCAAATGCTTTTTTCAAATGATTTATGATGGATATTACTTGGTAACCACAATCAGCCATGCCAGGGGTCTCATTATCAGCTAAATGAACATTTTGCTGGATATCTTGAATCTTGTCCGTGTCATAACATTTTCGTATGCCCTCATTCCCAATGAACAAGCTTGTGTCCCAGCAGCAGTGGATAGTGGACAGTGGAGAGATTTTATGGAGATTGTGAAATTAATTCCGACGAATTCTTTCATTTCCTGGACATCAGTTTGAAATGTACGTCATTTTGCTGAGCATAGAGGTTTGATTGTGTTACTGTGTGCACAACTATACTTACAAAATCTATTGCTTTCATAAAAACATCTATTGACTGTTGTTCCAAATCGCCAATCAGAATCAATTGTGTATTTTTCAATAAAATGGATGCCTCGGATTGGAAACTGGTGGTTTGGACCACGCAATTGGCTTGGGCTGTGGCATTTAACGATCCCTAGTGGCCATCTTTGTTGCCTCAGTGGTCTGATCACTGCTGTCTCAAGGTTCCACAACTGGCGAAGTGACCTGCTGGCTCGCAAGGGGTGAAAGCAGAAGCCTCGCCATCGCCTGTAATTTCCAAATTTGTGGTTCCCAGCTGGGGTCCATTCAAAAAGTACGTACCCTCTGGAAGGGTGAAGGGCGTAACCTTGAAAACGAACAATAACGAACAGGGCATGACACACTGGAAATGTAGTAAACACCAACAGGAAAACAGGAACATTACTGTCAGAAAACACTGAGAACCTGTCTACTGTAGATAGTTTTGGTAATTGGATTACATTTCCACATGTGAACAGGTTGCAATTTACTGACATTGGTTTCATTAGATTATGTTATGTTTTTGTATAACTACGGCTGAGTTTCGAGATAAAATAGAGATTGAACTTGAAGTGAGCTGAATTGTGTTCACTGCTCCAAATGTGCTCCTCTGACGTCCGAACAGCAAAATTTATGTCTCAATGATCCTATGGAATCTTTCTGTTTCAATCATTGTTTCTGTTATTCACATGTACAAAGTTTCTGACTTACGAATTGGAGAACTTCTGGCTTTTTTGAAGGAAAGATCTTGAGCAGGAAAATGACGACTTAGCAAGGCAAATAGTGAACACCTGATGGACCCTGATGCAGAGCTTGAAATTATTTTTTTTTGCCACGTCGGATATATGACCGGTGGTACAAAGGCACACGCCGGATATGTCAGCCATGAGTATGGAGCAAAGTCAAACGCTTCTTTGAACGCCTTCGTTGAATACCAGAGCGGACACGATGAGTTTGCGCTAGCAGACCGGGGGACGTTTTAACCTCGTGAACCACAAACACAGGAGGCCTATCTTCTCAGTAGCAAAGACTGCTTGCAAGCGATAAATTGAAAAGTCGAGAAGGAAAACCTAAGTCGACTGCAAATCAGCAACGCAATTTAAATCCCCGATTTTGATTGCATGCATTCATTTCTGCAGTTAAAATTTTCGGACATTTCGCAGTTGTTAAAGCAATATACTACTCAAAAATGATATTTACTCTGGTGGTAGATCTTACAAAAACATATGAATACTGCTTTTTATTAGATTAAAGAGCGTATACTTTAAATTAATTAATTTTTGCGGAATTAATTTTTGCGGAACTATTTTTTGCGACCGAGGCAGCCAATCTGAAATAGTTTGCGGAACTAATTTTTGCGAATCACATGCATTCATGGACTTTGCGGAATTGATTTGTGCGAATCGGGTAGTTAGGACAGGCGTTAGCGAACATATAAGGCCTGAAACAGTGTTGATATTGGCCTGTCTTCCCTTCTTTTTTTGCTTTTCGGGAACTAATTTTCGCTAACGGCGGATTTGAAACGTCTTGCGGAACTATTTTTTGCGAAAAGTACACAAATTCGCAAAAATTAGTTCCACAAAAATTAATTCTGCAAAAATCAATTACCTTAGGGTAGTCATCAGAATCAATTCTTCTCAAAAGCGCCCGGCCATGGATCAATGTATTTTCTTGAGTCGTTGGGCAACCACTACTGGTGAACGCAAGGATGTTAATGACCTTCAAAGATTGATTTGTTGTGACATACAATATCCTGGCTGCCAAGCAAGCACGTGCCTGGATACATGGGGTACAACCCAGGTCATCAATGAGTATCCAGGCTTGGTATTCATGTCAGGTATACAGGAGAATTCTCAAAATAACTTCATGTGGAACTACCTCTCGCACATCTTCACCTCTTACAGTTTGGTCGTTTCAGCTTACCAGGTTGAATAAGGTGAATTTGGTGAAAATTTATTCAGAAAATTCGTCGATCACAATGATCGACGGAAGGGCCTCCATCATCGGTCATCAATCCAAATCTATCAGTCATTGAACGATAACCAACGGCTATTGGAAGGTCTGTGGAGTAACGATTCGGTAATCGTTGAGTATATATTTGTAAGTCCATGGCGACGAATAAGCACACCGACATGAGAGGAGAATTTGTGAAGAGTACCGGCGTTTTCGAAATGTTTAATTCTGCGAACTTATGAAGCTTATCTCATCTGTAGGCCAAAAGATACAAAAGTTGCTCTAATTTGCTAAAATGTCCACTGCCGAAGAAATGAGCAACAACCCGGAGTTCCCCATCGACTATAGGATTACATAATTCTGTCGACGACTATTCTGAATTCGGTGAAAAAAACATACACACATGCAAAAATACAAAACGATGAATGGGCGTCAAGCTTCTACCAAACTCAAGCTGTTTCAATAATAACTGTCGGGAAACCTGTTTTCCAATTTTATGATGGTATAATAATTCCTTTCAAATAGTTCTGAAGCTAGTTGCTTTTGTTTCGTAAACATTTTTACATCTGATTTTTTTCCATTTAAGATGGTAAGTATTTTTATGTAACCCTCATTTCCTACCCACAGTTAATAACAGCGAGCAGCTCCAGCAAAGAGGAATGGTAAGTTCAGGTCCCACACTGCTGGACAAAATATTTGGCAAAAGGCATTTTTAGTCAAAATCAAAAATGGGCTTTGTTACAACTTTTGGTTGTAAAAGTGCTTTGGACTGCAATCGCTTCAATCACTATTTCGCAGGTGTTTAGCAAATTTTGTTTCTAGCAATTTAGACAATTAGACCAAATTCCACACCTTTTGTCTCTAAATTACTTGAAAAGTTGAAATCCCAAAGTCACACCAAAAAGCAAGCCCTACCGCACCCTGCAGAAACCCTAAAATGCCAAAGCATGATGTTTCAAAAGTCAGAAATAAGAAGTATCTCAAGCAAAACCAACCCTCCAACCTTGATTCGTGGTGATATACCGTGAGCAATGGGGTGTGGTATGACATAAAACAAGCCATGTACCTATGGCTCTCAAAGATAACGTATTCTAGCTACAATCACTGCCAAAAATCTTCGCCAAAATCATATATATATATATATACAATGTACCTGTGCTATTCTTACACTTTAAGACCGTGATACCATGTTCGTCAAAGGGTATGGCCACGCCTTAAACACTGGAAACAGATTATGTGGTGATAATCATCATGAACCCAGAGAGGTGTGGAAAGTGAACCAAACTCACTTTCAGTGGTCCTTGCCTGATATCGATTCAGAGAGTATGATCAACACAATCACTATATTAAGATTTTCTTTGCAAAAAAAAAAACACTGGCAAAACACTTTGATAAGGATCTATATATAGCTACTAAGTGATCTAAACGATAAAATCAATATGTATACATCAAAGAATAGCCATCATCATCAAGCAGCAATGTATGATCATAAACGATCACATACAAACACAATTATACAACTATAATCAACTCCCCTGACCCCATCCTACTGTCACGAAACACCCAAATACACCAAAAACCAATTTAAAGGAACTGTGTCTCAACATTTTATTAAGCATTGTTGCGTACATATATGCTCTGTCCGCTCCCATACCAA
>JAOBRC010762671.1:0-10174 GCA_027575255.1 Scolionema suvaense | reverse complement strand
AAGATTTGGTACCCCCCCCCCCCCCCCATTCTAACTTTTTTCTCCCCTTTTCGCCTGCACCCCCCGCTCAAAACTGGAATTTTGCTAACCCACCACCCTAATTGGAATTTTTCAAAAACATGTTGCCCCCCTCTACAGAGGAGGGGGTAGAAACTATGTTGAGTCCATTTTCCTGCAAAATTTACAGAAGTCGTTAGTAGAACATATTGGCATCTTAGGATGTCCTGCAAGTGCCAAAATGAAATTTGGTCACGATATGGCCTGAACAGCCATTAAAGTTTCGGAGCTATAGAGGATGTCACTTTTTAGCAGCAGCAGGAAATATTTGGGGAGGGGACAAACTTTAATCAACCCACACATGTAAGCAAGAGACTGCCTGTTTTATGCTCTGTCATCAAAGATAGGTGATATAACACATTCACTGAATAAACAATAACATCTGATAACTAAAATGACAACATAACACATTCACTGACTAAGCAATAACATCTGATAACTACGATGACGTTATAACACATTCACTTAAAAAAAATAATCACTGCAGCTACATTACCCACATATGATAGCGTAACTCCGTAATTAGATGCTATTGTTCATTGATTGACTAGTCACTCGTAAACATTTTAACTTTGAAAGGATATTCAGTCCGAACAATTCTGTTCCAGATAGAATTCAAAATGTTTTACATTGGGTCAGATGCGCAGCAGGCAGGAAAATCAAATTTGATCTCCTGTGTCTCTTAAAAGATAATGCCACAAGCAAGAGAAAAGAACAGGCAGCACAAATCCACGATACATGCCTAAACCAATATATTGGAAATAAGCTCAAGTCCTATGCAGGCATCAATAAAAACACTAGCCACTCAAAAAGGTCATGTCCGGAATCAGACTAGTTGATCCAGATTATCTAAAGGCTTGCAGCCCATGACAATTTTTAAGCACAATGATAGGTCATGGCAATACACAGCATTAAAGCTTGACTGTTAGATTAAGACATATACCTCTGGTGGTCACAGCACACTTCAAAAGCAAATGGCAATGCCAATACAGATTAATGCCCAGTTGAGTAGATTGATCTTACAGAGGAACTTCAACTCTCAAATATGCTCTGCATTTCCACTTGTTTGTATAAACAGCAAACTTCCACGAAATCACAGGAGTAATAATAACCATAAGGTTGTGATTCAGACAAACTACTACAATAAGATTGGTAAGGCATGAAAAAGAATGTATGAACTCTGTGGAGGACACACAACACATCCATGGGAAAACACAGCAGAGAAAACTGAAACAGAAAATCTATTGCGGTTTGCAGAGTCGATTGAACACTCAAGCTATAAATACAATACGCTGAGCAAAAATGAATGGGAACGTGCATGCTCGTAGAAACCCCAGGATTTCCAGAAAATCAAGGCGCAATAGAGACCCCCTTCTCAAAATCTTAAAAATTTGGCAGGAGTTGACATTTTATTTTCCAAAATGTGATTTGTATATCTGCCATCCTCATGAAGAATATAATCCATTCCTTGTGTAACCTGGTACACTCTTTTTTTTTAATGGCATAACGCTTATAAGCATACTGAGGCTGGGAACCTTAAAAAATTAAGCATAATGCTTAGCATACCTCGAGCCTTGCCAAATATGCCCAGCTGTCTTTCAAGCCCTAGAGAACTTTTTCAAAACTGGGAATGTGAATGGATAATTCATTCATCTTTCTTCTAAACACAATAGCCATTTGAGGTTCCAAGGACCTTCTACGATGGAAAGTAGTAGGTCCTTGGATGTTCGAAAATATGATGTTCGGAAGTTTGGCATTCCAAAAGCTCGCCTTCAAGTCTTTGTACTAAATTTAGACGTAAAATGGATTAAGCAAACTGCTAAGCATATCTTGAGGCTCAAATCGGAAAAAGCTTATAAGCATATTGCACCTCGACAAAGTTTACCCTATGCTTATAAAAAAGAGTGTAGTGAAAAAACTCATCCCTCAAATATCAAATCCACTCCCAAGGTTACATTCTAGAATGAGGCTATATTCAGCCTGTCATACAAAACTAAGCAAGACAGAACAATAAAAAACAAAACAAAATAGTGTGTGATTGTCAAAGGCTTTAGCACATAATACTTTTGTATAATATATTTCACCTAATTCTCCATCATATTTCTCCATCAGAAAACTGTAAACCTTGTCCCAAAGGGCTCCTAACTTATACTAACAGCCTCTCAAAACGCATTGCCATAATGATTAAGAAAACCCATGAAGTAATTTTTTTCAAGTTAAGGCTGAAATACACAGTCCAATTAATTGGTCCAATTAGTTGGATGTGAAAAATTGCACAAGTATTGTGTTGCAAATATACGGTCTAATTATTGCATGCAAGAAAAGCGGCTTGCAATGACTTCCTCTATGCACGTTCCACACAGATGTTGTTGGAAACAATAGTGGTCAACCATATCTAAATGAGCTGCGTTCATCCAATTGGTTGGCAAGGTTGAACACCGTCCAACTTTTAGGTGAAAATTGTACGATGTTTGCGTTTCAACAATCCAAGCCAACTAATTGGACTAATTGGACCAATTAACTGGATCGTGTATTTCACGCTTTAGACAATCTTCATTCCTTGAATAAAAATCATTTACAATTTCTGTCTCCTGATAAACCACCACTGACCAGGATGGTCTAAGAAAATGACAAAGTCAACTTCAACATCTAGTACAGGTTCCCTGATAAGTATGGAATCATATGCTTAAAATTTGATTATGAAAACTAAAAACTTACTTGCTTTTGGTGCTGAGTCAGGAACTTTCGTCCTGACCATGTTGATCACATCTTGAATCGTTGCAGATGGTTCGAACTAAACAGAGGCACACAATATCAATACAGCCCAATGCAACATGTCAAATAGTGGCTCAGAACTAGAAAAATGGTCAGAAAAAATTGATAACAGCATGCGTGCTTTTCCATAGAAAAAGGTATAGCAAGAACCCCACAAATAGAATTCTATCCCATTTCGAAAACCATATTCTTGATTTCATAAACGAAAAATAACTATGTGCCAGAACTGTAAATGCAAAATATTGAGAGTAACCGCTAGCAGGCGCAACTTTCTTTACTGGAAAAAAAGTGTCCAGCGATCGGGCGCTGCCCTCTTCAAAATCTATCGTAAAGTGCCCTTTTTAATAATATCAAGCTTATTTTAACAGTTTTCAGGAGAAAACATCCATTTCAGATGTTGCCCTCAAATTACGGAATAGGCCCTGGTTAGCATTGGGAAGATTGAGCGATTTCCATTACTGCTATATATTTATGTACCATAATAAATTTAAATCCATGTAAATAACTTTGATTTCCTTGAATATTTTGCTGTTCTGAGCTTTCACAAGAGCTTTTGTACTGCTATGTCCCTGACCATGATTTCTTTTCTTTGCTTATGGATCCTACTGAAGAAAATCAATTCAGACGAGCATAGTTTCTAAGATCATGTTGATGTATCTCAGCAGATTTATCATTGCCTGTTTCGAAAGAACGAACCACCAAAGTAACAATGCCACGTCTCTGGAGACAGTGAGCTGACAATCTGGATGTTCAGGTCCCGATAAATTGATTTTATGTTATCCAAGGACTTGACAACAGATGCTGAAATCTGGAATGTGAAAGACATTTTTTCTTAGAATTCTCTGAGACTGGTATTGCAAGGAAACTCTTTAAAATGAACTGTTGCTTTACTTAATTTCCATCATAATCTTAGCAGCACTATGTCTTTGGAATATAAACAAAGCAAGTTATGACCTTGCAATCTATCGTCATAACATTATTTACAAAATCTGCAAAGCACTGCATAACCGATCGGTAAGATATGTGGGTAGGAAACAGCAAACGAATTAAATCTGCTATTCATGACAGATGATAGACATAAGAAAGTGTTTTAAGGAATACAAAATCACACCTCACAAGGAACAACAAGAAAGAAGTAGAAAAAAATGACTTGACATGGAAATGGCGTCAAAAAAAACAAACAACACAGCTACTATTTTGACATGTGGGTGCCAGGCCGAAACATAAGATGAATTTTACACACAATAGACACGGGATCAAAATGTCCTCCATGCAGATGTCATACATATCAGCAATTTCCTATGGTGCATTGAAAGAACGCTCAATTTTTTGCCAAAGTACTGCCAAACTATACAGACCGTATATAGTTTCAACTTACCAAAATAAGTGCTGCAGTAAATTTATCGGAATTTCGAGGGTTACAAAAATGCTTTCTGACTTGAACATAACAGCAATACCCAGACACCATAAGAAACTTCTATGAAACAGCCAACAGAAAAGTGGGAGCAGGGGAAATAAAGCACACGAAACATACTTTCACTAACCTGAAAAGTCTTTGAAATGTCAAGTTTGACAAGGTTGACTTTCACAGTGATACGGTCAGACGACATCTCTATGTGTGGAGTGGATTATAACCTGTGCTTTCTTTGTTTATAACTGCATATCTTCAGATGAGAACAATACAAAATAAGACAATATACATATATCTAATAATAAACCATTCAATCAAATGTCTTTCAGTGCTAAAAAAAGCTGCACATATTCCTTCCTGTCTAAAGCAATTTTAAACAGTGTCATCGGAATGTGGGCAGCTCTCACATCTCTTCCTGCGCACAACATACATCAACACATAAACTGTTGACTTGGAGCTAAATAAATCAGCACCGATCACACTCCATTTTTCATACCAAAACACACTAACTAGCACCAAGTCATTGGACAAGTCTGGTGCCTTGGCTTCAACCAGCACACGGCAGCAGTTCCGTCAGTCAAATCAAAATTCATAAACATCTTATATCTCCTTGACCAAGCCAATAAAATTGTGCAAAAAGATATCTTGTTAACTCCATCTAGCATCACACAAAACATTAGGTCTGGCAAGGGACAATCAATACATTGAAGAAAAGTCAATAATATTTATCTCATCAAGAATTAAGCCAATCAGAAGGAGAGACAAAAGCAGCTGAGAATATTTATTTGATCAGAACTCCCCAAAATTTCAGGCAGAGAGGATTAATCTGGTCCTCCCTAGCATAAGGTAAGAATTAAACAGAGTGCAAGAACACAAAATATGAGCAGAACAAGGACATATATACAGTAGGCCAAAATATATACATTCAAATAAAGATCTGCAAGCATTGCAGAATGCAACTGCATTGGTTGTGATAACACCAGGAAAGTAATGTTGTAAACCAGAAGACTACACTAGGTATAGAGCAGTTATAAGGCGGGTTTGCACTGTGACTAATTCTTATGTTCACTTGAAGTCATTCATTACATACAGAGACAAGGGTAAGTGTGCGATAACAGTTAACGCAAAGGCCACACATGATTTTGTGTTTGCCAGAACCCGACCTAGGCCAAATTTGTTGGGTTGGCCAGAACAACCTTGGAACAAACATCCTGGCCCTGTCGAGGGAGATCTATGCCAGTAACACACCTGCAGGGAGATCTTCAGCCAACCTACCTTGACACTCCTGCAAGGGAGATCCACAGCTTCTGCGCCCCATCAAGAGAAATATTCGTCAATAGTACCCAACATGGGATTCTTCAGCTACGCCACACTGACACCCCTTGCAGGAGGAAATCTACATCAAGGGAGATCGATGTCAGTGGAACTGATAATGGTACTCTTCAGGCAGTGGCCCCATCGAGGGAGATTTAAGTTACTGGCAACCTTGCAAGGAGATCTACAACCACCTACCTCACTGAGGGAGATGTTGAGACCACATTTATGTGCCTAAGCATGCTCAGAGGTTCGAGCAACCTTGGACAGGGCTTCATGCAATAAGGTATCACTCTAACAGAGTTCCCTGTCTGTAGTCTCCATCTCCTCCATCATTCTTCATCTCAACACTCACGAAAACACGGTTACACTAACACTTGTCGAAACTTAGTGTGATCATTGATTTGTTCTAGTTATTTCCTGCTGCTCACACCCCCCCCCCCTCCGAGAAAATCAGTCCTCCCTTTCAAACCTCCCCCAGAAACAGGCATATATCCTAATCCCCTGGGAAAATTAGCCCTCTCTCAGTAATTGCGTACCTTTAGTGTGGTGCATATCCATTTTTCAGTTACATGACAAAGGCTGTGACTAAACATACTTCCCAATGTAGCAGTATCTTTCTGACAGTTGCACAACAATAGAATGACCATTAGTTTTCTTGATTTTGCACACATGAGCGGATAGCAGATGGATGTGAAATTATAGAGCAGGCTTAAATCAATTGCCAAAATTTGTCAAACCCCCCCCTCTCCCAGACAAATCTGACCTTGCCCTTTCCTGGCAAACCCACGAAAAAAATTTCAACCCAACCCCTCACCCCCAGTAGAAAGAGAGGGAAGACCTTATAAACCCTTTTTAAACAATTTTTTTTAAGAATAAAAGCCTTAAAGCAATATACCGGTCTGAAATGATTTTTGGCATGGTAATAGAGCCTTCAAAAACATGACCGTAGCTTTTTATTTCATGAAAAAAGCAGTTACAGTTCCTGAGATATGTCCTTTCAAAGCTATGGGAGAATTTTGCTTTGCTACCATTTTACTTCCCAACGGTAATTATGCATGACGCATGGTCAGACCAAGTGGAATTATCTCATCTTACTTGTTAAATTGCTACTCGTTGAACTTATGTGTGAATCTAAATTTTGCTGAGTGCCAAAGATATGCTGCTCATATCATTTAGAGGAATCCTTCTAATGTTCAGTTACTAAGGAACACCATAGACCTTAGAAACGTCACTGATGAGCAAAATTGAGAATCATAGGAACAGTGAAACATATCAAACTTTAAAGTGAAATTACAGAAGAACCACTGAAGCTTTTTCGCTCCAATAAAGACCAGTGATCATATTTTTGCAAGATCTACCATCATGAACCAGCAACATTATTTTACAATAAAGATGATTATATTTGTCATAAAGAAAGTACTTGATCGGAGATGACTTATTTTGATAGATCATTTCTTTACAAACCCTCCCAACCAGCATCGTCTTTCTCCATTATACCAAACTATGAACAAAAGAGTCTGAAGACCACAAAAAATTAAGGACAAATCTCACCAGAAATTCACCGGTTCTTAAAAAGAATGCGAAAAATTACTCATTAAACACAGTCCTTGCTTGGATCTCCAACCCGTAAAATCTTTACTTGATTGATATGAAGCCAGTCACAGAAAATTTCGCGAACTTTTCATTACTGCAATAGTCAAATCCTCATCAAATTTAACAATTTTTGCTACAGTATGGCATAATTTCTAAATCTAGAAACCAGAGGTAGGTATCTGCCTCAGTTGAATTAATCGGAACACTTTGAGATAACTCAGGGTTTTTTCAGAAGATTGAACTACATAAGTTTTTTAGGACTGTAGCAGTATCGAAAAGTGAAGTTATAGAACATGAAATTAATCATCTGATGATCTACTTCTTCATATTATTCCCTGTAAATTACTCCTACCTTGGGAAATTCACATGATCCTACTCTGACAGGCCTCAATATAACAGCACAACACTCGAGAAATGCCGAGCTGTTCCATCTAAATGTCAGCCAACATTTGAACGTACAAGACAAATGTTTATTTATGTTTAGCAAAAACATTTACGGAAAGAAACTTGCACAGGGAGAAACTTCAGGCAAAGAAAAGCCCGAAGTTTTACATACCTGCTTCAGAAAGAAGCAAGTGTAAATCCTTTTCATGTGAAATGAACATTTGTGATTTAGAGTCAAAGTGTATTTTGCCTTGCATGAGCATTTTCCTAAATAGTTTCTGCCCATGAAATATTCTCTGCGCAAAGCAAAAAGGTTTCAAGGTGACCACTTTTTCCAGGCACCTAACCCAGCATTCATATGTTTCTGAAGTGCTAAACGATTATACGCAACCAAGCATAGCAGGCACTCACAAAAGAAGCTAAACCATTACACGCTTTTTTTCCATTAGAACAAAGTTTATAAGGATAATGCCTAAGAGCGCCAAAATCGCAATTGAAAGTTAAAGGGGAACAATGGTCAAAAGTGATATTCTAACAGATGATAGAGCTCATTAAAACATGACATGCAGTTTTTATTTCACGACAAAAGCTGTATGTCATGTTTTAATGAGCTCTATCATCTGTTAAATATCATTTTTGACCAATGTTCTCCTTTAAGAGCATTATAGAAGATTTTAGCCTAAAAGTCAACTGAGAAATTAGCTGCTAGTTATTGCTTTTCCGCCAAAAGTAACAAAAAGTAATAACAACAAAACGATCAATAGATTGCAAGCTCATGCTGTTTCACTGGTCAACACCCAGTAAACAGCAGCAAACGTCAGCTGGGTTTGCTCGCAATTATCGCGTCTCCATAGCAACAGGTGGTCTCTTGCAGTCCGCAGCTGAAACCGTGAAGTAGTCTATTGACGTACGTGCGGCAGCCTTTATTATGTACATCTGAATGGTGGGAAATCAAATCACATTGCGTACTGTCTGAGCTGTTTTGTACAGAGACATTTCAACAGGGTCAACTATCAAGGCACTTTCTTTACGGCAGAGTTTTAGTATGATTACACATTTTTCTCGCTTCACCATGTCGCGCAGCTAATTTGATACAACCTATTTGATTCAGCAGAGGAAGCCTTGGTCAATTTTATGGTGAAGTTTTCCTTTAAATCCTCATCGTTCAACTGAGCAGTTACTTTGATGTTTGAGTTTCTTTGATGGGAGCTGGAGCTGCAAGTTACTTTGATGTTTGAGTTACTTTGATTGGAGCTGGAGCTGCAAGTTGCCATATCTGTGGCATAGCTTTGGAAAGAATCTAGAATCGGAATTTGAAGATACCTCGCTCTTGTCTCTTGTCAAGGTTGTGGAGCAGAACTGTCATGGCTAGATGTTGAACTCCTGAATTCAATTATACGTGTGCTTCTACCATGGTAGCAGAGGCAGTATATAGTAACGTGCTTGAATACATTCCTCCTGAGCTATCAGAGGAGTTCTACATTTACAAAAACAGGCTGACCAGAGCACCATTTCCAGCAGGCAAAGCAGAAATGTTGTACACACTGGCAACAGTATGCACACATTTTTTGTTATAAGAAACAAACCAAGCACCCGAGGTAGTAGTAAAATTTTCTTAAAATTTTTGAGATTTTACTAGGAAAAGTTTCTTAAATATAAAAAGTTTCTGAAGAACATAATTAACAACGAAAGTTCTGAAAACAATGTTGTTCTTCCCAGAACCAACCAAATAATGTATCCAAATCCTTATATGACTGTGCATCAAATACCAAGTTCTACAATAGTGATTCCTATCTGACTGATCTGTTCTGTTTGTCTACATTGGGAAGTAAACAGTAACAATTCTTGTTTTCAAAATTCAAGAGTTTCTTAATTTTTTTTCCTGCTTTTGCGTTTAGTAGTAGTCAAAGTTTCTTAAATTGTGGGAGGCTTTACTAGTCTGTTTCTTTTCTTATAAACGGGTTTCTTATTAAAAAAACATATGTGCATATAAGAAGTCATAGGAGCAAAACATCTCGCACATGCGAAAAATTCAGGATCAACCCAGTAAAACAATAAACTTATGTACCGTACACTTGAGCCCAATTTGATATAACCAAACTGTTGCTAAGTTATTTACAATGTCCTGACTTGTACACACACGTAGGTTACCCTAGCATTAGCAGGACAATGTATTTTGGTCGCATTATTTTTCAGACCCAAAAAATACAATTAAGTACTACTGTACTAGGTAACTAGTACTGAGTCGCATGACCCTTACATTCAGGTTTAGATAAATTTATGATCCTCTGTAAAGGAAAGCCCTCACCTCACACTCCAACCCTAAGGTTCTGACAGGACCATACACTGTACATGTCTGTCTATACCTGACTCTGGCAGTCCAGAATCAAGAAAGGCGTGAGGTCAGAGGACAAATCCTGACAGACAACCCTTACAAAGGTAGCAACAACTTTAATACTTCTCCATCATTGCAGCAGCCTCCTCTCAGCCAGCCCCAGGAAATTGGCAAATAACCTCGTAACTCTTCGAAGAAATCAGACAGACGCTGGACGGCGACACTTCGCCAGCTAACATTTGCAGCAATTACTTCAAATAACTTGACCATGTGATCGATGATAGCCCAGTTTCAAGGATTTG